>CM031236.1:570500482-570598707 GCA_018340775.1 Taxus wallichiana var. yunnanensis
TTTCACCTATGTTAACATCAAAGGGATTTTGCATTGAGTTTAAGGGATGAGTCTCAAATATCACATTACTTCAAATCCATCATCTTAAGACTTCAATATCGATAGTCACGAGTTAAAAACAATTTTCCACAATTACACTTCTTAAGTGGTCCTAGGTTTAAATATATTTCCATTTACACCAAAGGGTTCTACTCCCCATTACAAATCAACTAGAGTGTAATATCCTTAACTCACAAGGCCTTCATAAAATCCCTAGGTATTCCATTACTACCTACTAAGGGAACATTTGTTTTAAAATCAAGGCTTAGGAATGAAACAATAGGGTTTATTCACAATGCAAGTTTGTTTCCATTAAAAAGTCTCTAGTTTAATACTTGTGAAAGTGACAATTTGGCCCACGAGGGAAGAGAAGGAGCATTCTCATGGACCATGCACTAAGGATGGATGAGGTATAAAGTTTACCTACCTCAAAATGATCATGAAGGAAGATGTGAGACTATTTTTTCAACAACGGTAGAACCTAATGTCAATATAGAAATGGAATGACACAATTAAAATTGACCAAGTTCAGTTCCAATATGGAAATAAGGCATGGGGTAAACTCAAAGGACTATTCTTTATGGAAAGGGTTGTCATTTCATGCTATAAATTTTTTATCATTTTCCGCCCAATAGAAAGCAACTACAAGTTGTTATTTCTCTTAAAGACTAAATGGTTTTCTAGATCTAACACATCACTAGCAAGTAGATAAAATAAGCCATTATTAAATTGTTACCATCAATTTTACTAGTATAAACAGCATTTAAACTATGATGGTTCTAATAGTTTAAAATATCAAGTTTCCAAATTCATCTACCTACATTGATTTCAAATACTATCACTAGGAATTCTTTTAACATCAATTTTCCATAGAAACGTGTTACAATCAACCTATTGATTTAAAAATATAGAGATAGAAATAAATTTTATATTCTAATTACATAGTCACAACAAATGATATGATATTGCAATAAAGAACGCAGATCGATTTGAGTAATAAGTAATTAAAGTTGAAACCCTAGGTGCAGAGAATGGATAGAGTACTCAACTTATTTCTCAATAATCTTGAAGGTGTACCAAGTCTGGAGAACTATTAAACAAGAGGAGGAAAGTGTTGCAAACACACCCAAAAAAAATTGTGTGGTATCTAAATCTATCTAGACTTGGGCACTTGGATTGGGTCGGGGTTCTAGGTGCCAAAGACTCTGCTCCCTGTGTGCTTGTGACTACAAGAAACGTAAAAACTAAATTTTACGAGTGTTTCTTCCCTTTGTTATTAATCGCCTCTACGTGTCGCACTATGCCATGGAATTTTCTATAACTGCAAAGAGAAAGAGCACCTACAAAACCCAAAACACATCAAATCCTAAAAATAAAAATATGCAAATGGGGATTTAGAATGACCCCAAAGGTCACTTGATTGAGTGAACTTATGATTTGAGCATTGTACTACATTTCAGACTCCATGTAGTTTTGTGTGTGTGTGTAGAATCATGCCCTAGGTGGCTCTTGTGTAAGATGCACTTGATAGTGAGTAATAGCTAGATGTAGAAGATGTAAATAGATGTGTGTATGTAAAAATGAACTTAACCTCCTATGAAGTGGTTGAAAAGGAATGTAATACCTTGAATAGATGATAGATAAATGTTTTGATGCTCCTAAAATTCCTTTGGATGCAACCTTAGATGATAGTAATAAATGCTTAGAGCTTGGTCCTTTATTATGGTCATATAGCTTTCTATTTATATGATTCCCTTATTTGAATTTAGGAATTAACAACTAAAAGGATAACCCATAAGAAAACAAGATGCCCAAAACATAAAAGAGGCCCAAAAGGGGTGAGTAAGATATAAGGAGGTCGAGGACACCTAGAGGGGACAAGGGAACCTAGGTGCTGGAATTTTGGCTAGGTGGTGGTGTCGTAGTCAGTAAAGATAAATAAATTAGGATTAGACTGGGCTATTGGGTGTGCAAGACCAAAGAGGAAAAAGAAATACCGAAAAGAGGAAAATGATAGATGTCAATTACTAGTTTTTTGCTTAAGAATCATATGAATAGTAGTATGTGATTAGGACTGGACATGTATCCGAAGTGTGTGATTTTGTGCCTATATTTTCCCCCACTTTATGTTGTTGAGTGAATACTTGATAACATAAATTAAATAAGAGATGTGTACCGATAACCATGTAGATCGATGGAAAAAGCATGCAAGAGAAAAGTGAAAGTGTTAAGTGATTAAAAATGAAGCTTAGATGCTAAGAAAGAGGAAGTGATCTAGTGAATGAAGCATGTGAGTTGTACCATGTTGTACCTTTTGTTTCTATAGCTTGATGTTGTTCTTATGACTATTTCCTAATTTTGCATATTAAGGATGGACTGCAAAAAGAAGAAAAAAGAGTAGTCAAATATGTATATGAAAAATACACATAAGTATGTAAATGTGAAAAAAAGGAACATCTACACCGATCCATGACAAGTGAAAAGGATAAAAGTGTCTGAAACACTATGTAAGAGTGATTTTTAGGAAATCTCACACCAAGAGTGATTTTTTTGGGTGGTCTCACACTTTGAAAGTGAGTGCACGATCTCAAAAGTGTGAGTTTTTGGCGATCTCACACCACGGAAGAAGAGTATTGGGGAGAAAGGTATAGTTTTTTTCTATAACCCGACTACTTCCCAAAATTTATACACCACTATAGATGGTGTGATCCTTCTTTGTTCCATGTTGTTCTAGTTCAATCCAAGGAAATAGAAGAAAAAGGAGATAGAATGCATTCTCATTGTTGGAGGACTATTCCCGTGTCTTGTGCAAACTTCTTTGTGAAATGATAAAATGATGATCTAAGAAATTAATTATAATTTCCCCTGGTCATAGTGCACGGGAAAGGTCATGAGTGCCTAAGTGTTGCTTTTTTATCTAGGAATTAGTGTTTATGTTGAGCAGTGGGACCCAAGTGATTCTAGGCCGTTTCTATAAATTTATATTACTACGTTCCTATATTGTGCAAAGGTTTACACTATGATTGTGTACTTCCTGAGTGGAGTGACTAATTCACCCAATGTATCCTTCCCTTGTTTGGGGTGCATGCAATGTTACTAAGAGGATGAATCCCAAATGAGAGGAAGATGGTGATCTGAAATTGATACCCTGAAGGGGAGGGAATGTGCTTGGTAAAAACCAAGGTACATAGCGTGGCTAGAAACATGTGTTAGTGCAAATAATACAAGTATGCATAAAGAAGAGAAAGTGTAACCTATCAAGTAAGAAGACAATGTAGACCATAAAAAGTGAGTTTCAAACATGGAAATCACTCATAATGTTACAACATAATCGAGGGCCAAAGTAGCCAAAAACATACATGTGGTGATCAAACAAGACATAGGGCATAGCCAAACAATGCTCAAGTCATACAATAGAAAACAAAAGCAAGAAAAATTGTAATAAACTGACCATGGTGGCAAATATTTTTGTAAGGAAAATTTTACACATGAAGCACCCATTAGCATGTTAGGAAACTAAAATTATGTAAAGGCATGTATATATCAATAGAATAATGTGCTAGTAGAAATAAGAATTAGTATAAAAAACAACAATAGCACTTGAGTGCGTAAGAAAGTAGATTCTCCTGGGATCCTCGGTGGGTAAAATAAGAGTACAAAGTGCCAAACATCCATGCTACATGTAAATATCTATATAAAGTCTACACTCACAACTAGATAAAAATTTAACGTGCATGTGTATGTAGAAAAGATAATGACATACAAAAAAATTCATCTAGCATGTGATACAAAGTGTACATGTAAGCATAAAGTAAGCAAGAATATGTGAGTGAGTGAGATGGATTGGTATGCAATGAGTGTGATAGGAGCATGAGTTCCTGCAGTGGGCGTATACAAATGTATATGAGATGAGGTTCATTTATAAAATACCCCTCGATAGTCAAGAATGAACCATACAACAAGAGTGTGTCATTGGGAAATTATTTGAAATATGCTCTAGATAGATAAATCAATGAAGCATAGAGTGTAAATAGTGTAAGTGTGGTGAGGTTAATTTCATATTTAGACCCTCAACATGATGAGTATGAAGCTGTGGAAATAGATTATGGCATAGGGTAGTGTTATCACCGAATTGCACCCTTATGCTCATACAAGTGCATATACTTGAACTCACGGTGTGATTGGATAACATAGATGCTATCTCCAAGTTGTGGGACTTGCTTACTTGAGATGGACCTTTAGAGAAAGTTGGTTCTTGCTCCTAAACTACCTACCACAATCTACTCTAATGTAGGGTAAACTAACTATTCTAATCTAACTTTCCAAGGGACTAGGGAGAGAGAATGCATAAAATGAAAGCCTACACTAAAGCGGTGATACACCTAGAAAAGGAGGGTGTGAGAGTAGTCTTCCAATGCATGAGATACAGAAGCAAAGTGCACACTAGAAGGGGTGATGACAGTTCTCCATAATCTAGCAAAATGCATTCACAACAACATTTCAAACATACACAATGATAATGGATCCCTGCAAGAACATAAAAATAGACACAATATTCTTGTAATCAAGGTTGAAGGGGAAAGAAGAATGCAAGAAAACACAAGTAGGGGAAGATGCATCCACAAACTTATATTTTATTGCTTCCTGATATGCACAGTTCAATCGGTTACAAGATAAGGGCCTGGATCACCATGCAAGGAGTCCACAACAAGGGCCTATAGCACATTGGCTTCACAAAGCAATTTTGGTAGAGCTTTGCTACAAAAACTCCTCCCTTTACAATGAGCCCAACACTCCAATTTATAAGAAAATGAGAAGAGAGAGAGAAGGGGAAAATGGAAATCCAAAATTTATCCTTAAACCACTTGTAAGAGGCATTAAATGGAGTGATATGATTGTGTGTTACTTGAGAAATGATCCCCATGCTTGTCCCAGTGCTGCAGCGAGAAAGAATGATGACCATGCCTCTTAATTGCACTCCCAACTACCAAATAAAACACTGTTATGAACCCGGCCATGTTTTATGAAAAATCCCCATTGATTTCTTATCAAATATATAATTTCTTGATTTCGTGTGTTTCGATTAGAGTCACAATTCCAATGGTACCAATTTTGTGTGATTTCGTTGAGAAATGCAAAAGTTATGGAGACGAGTGCGGGCAGCTATTTTGGGTCTACGGGGCGTTTTGTCATTTGATGAGAATGAGCATTGCGAATGGAGCTGAATATGTTTATTTTATTTAAATATATCTAACCTCATTAAAAATAAGAACATGTGGTGTAGAGGATTTCATGCTCAAGAAAGTCCAATTTTGTGTCGGAGCTCAAGTCAAAAGTTATGGCGTTTGAAGTTTAGAATCAAAGGTTGACTTTTCCTTTGAGTTGCGGATATTGCGGAAAAATTGGATCCACGTGTCCCCTGCTTTCCCGGACACATTCTTCGCATCGACGATTCAAACTTCCTTGTCCCCCTTTGCGACCTTTTCACCTTTGCGTCTCACGCCTCCTACGCGTATTTTTGTCCCGGTTGTCCGTGGGATGAAAATCTCCACCACCCGCATGAATTGAGTGACTTGCGAAAAATCAGTCGATTCGGCGTCTTAATCTTGATGTCCCAACTATCTCGTGGACCGTGTGGGACAAAAATGTTTGACTTAGCTCATTTTCTTTGTATTTTTGCCACGAACTTGGTACGACGAACCTCGGTATAGCGCGCATTGAAGTACAACCCACAATGCCTTAAAACAATCTTACGACCTTATTTTTGCATTTTTTCCATTTTTCTAACTGTTGGGATTTTTCTTGGATGGGAAGCTAGAGAGAAGCCATGAAGGGGCCCCAAGAAACATGATTTCGGGCCTTGAATCAATCTACTTGCTCAGACTCAAGAATTTGATGTAGGTTATCAAAATTACCTTGAGGGTGAATTTCGGATAATGTAGTATAATGTGAGAATCAAATGCCATAAAAAATGAGGAGCATGAATTGTGTAGTGCATGAGGTTCATGGATCTGATATGCCATCAATATTCAAGGGTGAACCATAACACGAGATTTTTTCATGTTAATGATGATACAAGTGTATCAGATGTGCTGAGATGTGTGTGAATGACTATATGTAAAGTAAGAAGTGAAATGGTAGAATTGAGAAAACTCACAATGATATAAGGAAGGGTAGTTCTGATTCCCCCAATTGTGTAATGGTGAGCTTTATATTGGATAAAAGTGAAGGGAAAGGGTCATCAACCCGATGCATGAGGAGATAAATATGTGTGACCATGCTCTAAATTCGGCAAAGAATGAGGGCGATGATGTACATGCAATGGAATTTGAGGTGGTGAACACCTATAGGATGGATACCACAAAGGTGATGTACACCTTTTTGAAGGAAAGCATGGAGGTGATGAAACCTATGTAAAATAGAGTGCGAAGCGATGAACACCTATGAAATCAAGGAGGTGATGTGCACCTATGTGAAGGAGAGATTACAAGTGATGGACACCTATGTAAAATAGAGTGAAGGCAATGAACACCTATGTGAATAGGAGGTGATGTGCACCTAGATGGAGGATTCTCCTTTGACCTAGGCGATGAAATGGACTAATAGACCGATGAAGCCAAGTAGGATGTACAAGTAGGAGAGCTAGGATCAAATTTCTCTTTCAATTTCAAAGGTCCAAGGGACCTAGATGCTCTAGTGAGTGCAATGGAAACCTCAAGAGGAGGTTGTGGATGGTGTGCATGGAAAAACACCATTTATGGTAATGACCTATTTATGGTGAATAAACTTGAGACACAAGTTATTCATGGAAATTATTGTTTGACTAGTACGTAGCAGGAGAAGACCTAAGAGCATGTCACACCCTTTGATTGAAGTCTCAGAAATGGCACAAGCATGGTAAGAGAACCAAGTGGAATCTTGACATAACCTTATGATTTAGGAACCGAGATATGAAATATGTGAGATTGGATGATTAATAGCAAAAATAAGTGCAATATAGCATGTGTTTACGAAGCGATGGATCAACCATGGTGTTATTAATATAAATAGATCTAATAAAAGCAATGATATGTAATGTGTCATAGGATAATGCAATGTGATAATCATAGTAGAAAATGAAATGAATGGTGGGATGCATCAACATGAGCAACTAGAAAATCAAAAGCCCTCGATGCGGGAGGAGGCAAGTATGACACATGATAAAATTCATTTGTTTGTTTGTCATGTTTAGGAATATAGTCATTAAAGATGTTGATGTTTTTATTTTTATTAACCGGTGTAGATGTTTTAGGCTTAGGAATCTCAATTGTATTATTATTCGATAAGATATTTAAGAAGATTGCAAAGTTTGAAACATCAATATGTAGAATGCCCAATGTATTGATAATAATCACAACTAAAATTTCATTGTAATTGTGACCTTTAAGAAGAGATGGGTCCGAGTTAGTGGAGGAGGAAGCGTAATAATATTTCTCTCATTGAGTTAAGGAAACAAAATATGTGGAGTGCAAGGAAATTTAGTAAATGTATGCTTAGGTAGTTTTCATTTAAGCTTTTCAAGATTAGATATAGTGTTGATAGTGTCTTTAGCTTCAATAAGATTAGTAGATGGCTTAAAAATTTATTTTTTCGTGTAGAAAGATGAAACATGCTCATGATATGTAAGCTTGACCATAGATATTAGTTTACTCTCTCGTACCTTAAAAGTATGACATAAGTGATCGAATGATGGAGATGTTTCATATATGACACTCTATTGGAGAGGTAAAAATTGAATTTGGACAAATATATCTTGAAGTTCGAGTGCAATTAAATTAGACATCTTGGCTAAGTTGTTCTTATATTGCAAGACATAATTAGCTAGATGTTTTTAGATCCTTGTTTAATTTGACAAGTTGAGCATAATAGATTTTAGAGATGATATTGATAGAGAAATGAGTAATAAAATCATTGGCTAAATGCATAAAATATGTTACCCAGTGGATAGGTAGATCACAGAACCAACACTTACATAATCATGAAGACTTCTAGGAAAGAGATTTTTGTCAAAAGTGTGATCATCTACATAATCTAGAAATGCTACATGAAATTCTTGAAGATGATCTTGAGCATCACCATGACCATTAAAAATAGGCAATTTGGGAGTGAATAAATTAGGTGGAAGTGCATAAGTGGAAATAGTGGGTGCGAAAGGGGTATGAAGTAGTAATGTGGAATCCAAAGATGGAGACGCACAAGAAGTATCTTGCTGCAATTATCGGATTTGAACTTGAAGATCCTAATAAAGAGAGGATAATTCTTGAGTGCCAACGGAAGAGTCTTCCTTGTGTGAGAAATAAGGGTTAGAGTGAAGTGGTTTGTGGGAGTAGAAACATAAACGGGGATAGTAAAGTAGGTGGAAGAGTGGAAGTAGGTAGTTGAGTAGAATGGGCATGGAAATAGGTATGGATTCAAGAACATTAAGCTCTGCAAGATTGGTGGCCTCCTCATGAGCAGCAAATAAAATCATATCTAGATCCTGAGGATTTTCAGCAAGATGATCATTGAGCTCTTGAAGGTGGGCTTTAGTAAATTTACCATAAGATTAAGCCATGATAAGATAATGGTAAAAGTCATATAAGCAAGGTGGGTTCGAAAGCGATGGGTTCACCAAATCATTTAACAAATATAGAGATATAAATAAATATTAAATTCTAATTATAGAGTCACAACGAAATGATAATGCAATAAAGTACATATCTAACCTAACAATAAGTAGTTAAAGTTGAAACCCTGGGTGTAAAATAATGGATAGAGTACTCAACTATATTCAAAAAATCCCGAAGGTGTATCAAGCTAAAGAACTACTAAACAGAAGAGGATAGTGTCACAAATGAACCTAGAAAATTGTGTGATAACTAGATCTTCCTAGACTTGTCAAGGGTTCCTAGGTACTAGAGACTACTCATGGGCGCTTTGTGATATGAAAAAAAATTTTCAAAGTGTCACTTATATATTAATTTTGATCGCTTGTGTGTCACACTATGCCCATAGAATTTGCATGTAACTGTAAAGAGAAAGAGTACTTGCAAAACCCCAAAATACATCAAATCCTAAGATATAAAGATGCAAATGGGCATTTAAACTGACCCTCACAATCACGACTAAGTGAAATTATGATCTGGGCACTACACTACCTTTTATACTCTATGTAGTTTTTTTTTTTGGGGGTGTGTGTGTAGAATCATGTCCTAGGTGGATCTTGTGCAAGATGCACTTGATAATAAGAAATATCTAGATGTATAAGATGTAAATAGATGTGTACATGGAAAAATGAACTTCCCCTCCTATAAAGTGTATGTCGAAGAATGCAAGTCCCTTTTCATTTGAATGAATGCTAGATGAATGCTTTGATGCTCTTGAAATGCCTTTGGATGTAACATTAGGTGATAGTAATAGATGTTTAGAGCTTGGTCCTTCATTATGGTCATATAGCTTTGTATTTATATGATTCCTTTGTTTGAATTTCATAATTAACAACTAAAATTCTGACTCATAAGAAAACAAGATGCCCAAAAGGGGTGAGTAAGATACAAGGAAGTCGGGGCACCCAGAGAGGATGAGGGCACTGGGCGCTGGCATCCTAGTTGGTGTTGGTGTCTAGAGTCAATAAAGATAAATCAATGAAGATCAGATTAGTCGTGGGGTGTGCAAGACCAAAGAGGAAACAAGAAATACTAATAAGACGCCAAAGATAGATGTCAATCACTAGTTTTCTCACTTAGGAATCATATGAATAGTAGTATGTGATTATGACATAGAAATGTACCCAAGTGCATGATTTTGTGTTTACACCTATTGTACCTAATCAATGAATATAAAAGTACAACCAAGTAGGAATTTAGTCAACATATAAAAGAACTAAGTACAAAAATAACACACTTTCCCAATAGGCTAACAATGTTGTATTCATCACTAAAAATAAATAATGACAATTCTATTCATAGCAATAGTGTTGATATATCAATTAAAATACAATGTTTTCAAAATCACATGTTATTATACAAACACCAACAACACTTCACTTTGTCCTTATCCTAGTACCTACAACCAACACATGGTCAACACAAACTGTTGGCATGGCATCTACCCAAAATATAGCATAATTCATGTTTTCATAGTTTTCCATTCACATGATTATAATACTTAGCACACAACAAAATATAGTTAAGGATACATTCATTTCATTTCCTAACTAGAGGAGGGAGAGAGGAGGGAGGGAGAATAGAGAAAAACACCATTTTCCCGACAATCAAAATTTCTCAAAAAGCAACAAAAGAGAGTTGCATATAGTCATATACAAGTTTTAATAAGTTTTCTCATTAGTTATTTAGCTTGAAGAGGGTCCACGACATCATTTCACATTTTTCTAGAAGTTTGTGAATACATCCAATTTTAACTTGAGGGCTAAGAAACTACATTCGAAAACTAATTTATGATGGGAAGATGCACCATGAGGAAATACCTATATGCTCTAATATATAAAATAAAATTCATAGGAGTTGACAAACTTAGAATTAGTGAACATGGTACGAATGACGACAACTTTTCCGAGACTCCACGGTCGTAATTAGACTAGTTGAATTGGTCACCGAGCGATGAAAGGCCTACAAAAACCCCTTGAAAAACCAAATTTCTAGGTGTTTTTCTCATAACTAAGGGTTGCGAGAAATTTTCATGAATAAATACTATAGGTCTCTATGAAAGGTCAATATCCATTTCTTCACTCAGGGTCCAAATAACAAGCCAAAACCAAACCCAACTTTTGAGTTTTAACAACTTCCCAAAACTACAAAAAGGGTTAACATGGCTCCTAGAGGGGTGACAAAAAAATGCATGAATGGTCAATCGAGGGTGTTCTAAGGTTTGGTATGGTAACTCCACATGAAATGTAACACATTCATAACTCGACTTTCCCATTTTGGGTCCGGAGAGGTGTTTTGTGAATCATAGAAAATTGTGTTTTATTAACTTTATAAGGTAAACAAAAGGGTAGTTTAAAGCTAGAAATCAAGTAAAATCATTGTTTTTTTGTGTTTTTATCGATTATTGCTATCAAATTTGTCCAAATGTCTATGGGGTAAAACATGAAATTTTTTGGCCTCCACACAAATTTCTTCTAGTTGATATGAATTTTTATTAGTGGTGTCAAAACTCAATTAAACTTTACTAAAACACAAGCATCGTTGATTTTATTTCAATAACCATAACAAGGAAAACTAGAAATATGTAAATCGAGTAAGGATGGAGATAGCCATGTTTGTTACCTAAACTAGTGAGTGCATAAGGATCAAACCGAGTCCGAATCACAACCATCCACAACTTTAATCATTTTCACATAGTTCTCATGTGAAGTCTATGCTTCACATTTTTATACATATCTAAAAGATCACCTATAACTGCAACACTGAAATCATCCCCTTCTCAATATGCTTTGATGGGACCATCTTAGCACGGGCTAGGAGTATGCTAAAAAGATGAACTGATGGGGTTGGATGCACATTAATTACATTTGGAAAAAGAGTGTCATCCCATGTCTTGAGTGACGCTAAAGAGTTTTCATTCCTCCATCTTACTCTTTCAAGTCATCAAAAACATTAAGAGCATCCACCAAACTCCCATACTTGACATACATGTTGATAAAAAGACGCAATCCCTTCTCCATGATGTAAAAGTGACTTCATATGCAATTTTTGATGTGCATAGTTGAAATTTGGATGCCAAGTGATGGTCATACTATCACTTGGAAATTTCAATATCAAATATGAGTTACAAATGGCATGTGAATCTAGCTCACATTGTTGAGAAGGTTTGGGCATTTTCCACTCATTTTCTCTATCATTTTTCCCATAATTGGAGGTGCAGCAAAGTAGAGGGCCAAATTTTAAAACACCTTTTATCATACCAATTTGTGCATACCCAGAAATTCAATTCACATGGCCATAATTTTTGAAACATTTTTTCAAACACTCACATTCCTTATATGTCCATCTACCCTTTACATACACATCTACCAGACACTTGCACTATAACATCTTACACAACTTTGTTGGAGCTCAATCCAATTCCTTGGATTGAGATGGTCTTTTTCAATGATTCCTCATGTATTTAATAGGTTTTATATGTTCTATATTGTTCCCCATTCCTTAAATATCATCATGAGTCAAGAAGAGGCATTATTTTTAATAGATTCATGCCTTAGCCAAATAAAAGAGAAGATTCAACAAAAATGTTGGGGGACTAGTTTAATGGTCTAGTTTATCAAAGTATGAAAGCTTCGAGCTCATTGGTGATCGGGATTGTGTCTACATTTTTCACAAATAACATGTATTCAACACAAAATGATCCATATTACTCCCAAAATCTAAAGCTATGATGGCTCAAGATCATATAACTTGACCACAAGTTATAAAACTACAAAAGACTGATTGAAAAACTTAGTTAAAATGGACTTAGCCATTTTAACAAATTTGGGGACGTTTAAGCAGACGTCAAGTTCCCTCTTCCAAAAGCACTAGTTGTTGGCATTTAAAAACCCATGGGAGACTTGGTTTAAAAACCTTGGTAGGTTACCTTTTAAGGGTGAAAAATGTTCACTTGGTCATCTAAGTTCTATAATGTTGAGTAATCCAAAAATTCTCGGAGGAAACATGGTAAAGATTCAACGGTTAAGAGATAGACATGTGTCAACATTTCAAAAATCTTCAAGTAGATGGGCTTTGGAGATCTCAAGCCCATGGAATAAACCACATTTCATAAAATTTTGGGTCTACGAGAGAAAGAAGGGTGGTGGCGAGGTCAATAGGACTGATGGTAGAATAATTTGATGACACATGGCAAAGATCAAGATTAGATAAAGGACATGCATCACCATTCCCAGAAGCTCAAGGTGATGGGCTTGACATACCTTAATCCTGCATAATGAGCTGAAATTCAAAAAAAATGAGTTTAGGTTTAGGTGTACAATCAAAAGGTAACACATGATAGAAAATCAATGGTCCAAGTAGGACACGTGGCAGCATTATGTCACAACTCTAAGCGATGGGATCCCACGGATGTAAAGTCTTTAGAGTGAGCCAAATTTAAATGGATTTAGGGTTCGTCGGACCCTGAAACCAATAAAAAAACATGATGCAAGGAGGTCTGACATAGGGAAGGTACATGGAGCTTTTCTATTGGCTCGTGTTTTGTGATTTTTAATCAAGGGGATGTCAAAGGTGAATTGTGAAGTAAGCGTGGAGCTTTCCTATTGGCTCATGCTTCGTAATGAGTAAAGAAGAGTCTAACAAGGTGAAGAAGTTTGGTGTTTTCTTATTGTGCATAGTGGAAACTTGAACCATGTTAATCTGAGGAAGAGAGGGAGATGAATCATGAAAGGTATAACGGCAAGATGGAAAAAAACCTAGTGTGGGATAAGAACCTTGTGAAATAAGTATGGTACATTGGAATTTTAGAGGAGGTTTGGTGAGTTCTCTAATCTGGACCATATTGATCTCAAAGGTCAAAGGAGGAAAAAAGGGTTTGGAGGTGGAGGTGAAGGTCGTTTGATAGAAATGGGGTGAGGTTGCATGGTGATAGGCAAGGGCGGAATGGGAGCTTCATCCAAAAGGTCATCTTCTTCCAAGAGCTCTTCAAGAGAACACAATTGAAGAAGAATAGCCTTAAGGGCCTTACAATTTTCAACATCATGTCTTGGCACATGATGATAGGTGCAAATCTTGGTATCGTCAAACCCTTCTGGTTTAGGTTTGAGTGGGTCATAAGGCTTGAGAGGTGGCAATGTGATGATGGAGGTTTCTAAAAGGTTAGCAAGGATGTTAGTGTAAGACCCTACCAAGGGATCACAATGAGAAGTGAGGGTGGGTTTGGATGGAGGTTTGGGTGATTTATGTGGGAGAAGCGTTGTTAGAGGTGGAGTTGGTTTGGATGTAGGTTTAAGTGACTTCTATGGAAGAGGTACTACTGGAGGTGGAGTTGGAGGTTGAGTAGGTTTAACTACCTTTTTGGTAGGTAGTGTGGTTGTGGGCTTGGGTTTCTCCTTCTTGGGAAAATGTGTTGGGGGAGTGCGTGAGGTAGAAGGGAATGCAAAGATGGAAGGGGATGGGTCAACCATGGTGAGAGTGGAGGTGCGGTGAAGGTAGTGGTAGGAGGAAATACGAGTCATGGAGGTTGAAGAGAGGGTAAAGGTGTGGGTAATGATGAGGGCATGGGAAGTGGAGAAAGTATGGGAGATGGAAAAGGCGTAGGTAATGCAAAAGGTTTGGGTGGGATAGAATATTGTGGTGAGGATATAAACTATTTTGTTTTAAGTTTACACGAGGGAATGAGGCGATTGACTAGGGGTGATGGATGAGGACATAAGATGGATGGAACTCGATGAAGGTGAGAGAGAAGTGGAATAAGATAGGTACGAGGTCTAGAAGGTTGGGTCTTCCTCTTAGGTGGGGGGATAGGCCTGGTGATAGTTTGGGATGATGTGGCTAAATCAATCTTAATGGGAGGATGGACTAAACTTGTGTTCGGCACGACCCCTAATGTAGTGGTAGGTCTGGGTGTAGATGCAGGTATAGGTGTAGGTAGAGGTTTGACTATAGGGTAATGGTAAAGGTTTGACTATAGGTGAAAATGATACGAAAAGAGGCTAATATAACTAGATCATATGTGATGGAGTGAATTGTCTTGAAAACTTTAGGATAAATCTTCAAAGTTTCGTGCAGATGACATTTTCATTTGAGTCAAGACAAGAAGCCACATGTGTCCCCAAAGCATGGAATAGTCGACATAATCCAAGTAGTCGAAAAACATGAGAATTGTGTAGAAATGGAGGGGGTGATGTTGATTTGGTGGTAATCCTTGTAAATAATTCTATGAGATAGGAAATGGTTAGCTTCAAACTCGTGGGTAGAAGAGACGATAGAAAATTGATAAGATATTTAAAATCTAGTGAGGAATTGTCACCAACCGAAGAGATGCCACTTATCGGGTCCTCCTATGTGGGAGAGGAGGAGGAAACATTAATTGTATAGGATCTTCCTTTAGTGAATAATAGAGTAAGTGGGGATCTTTTGTGGGTATAAGAATGGGTAATGCGGGTTGCTCGACAAGTGGTGAGATGAGTGGGGTAGATGCATCCAAAGAGTAGGTGGACTCCTCCATGGGTAGAGAAGTGGATGAAATAGGTTCCTCCAGTGGGTGGAGGAGCTCGTGCAATAATTTCCTCAATAGATGGGATGGGAGGAAATTGAGAAAAAGGATCCATTATGATATCAAAAATGACATGAATCTCTCGAACGTTGGTATCATTAGTTGAGGTTTGAGAGGATTTTTGGATGATGGGGTGTGATTTGGAAACAACTTCTTGAAGATATGGATTTTTTTTATTGGCCGGTGAATTGGGATTATCAATATGAGATATTCATTATCTAACATTTCTTAGATGATGTTTTTTAAAGTTATATGATTATATCACTACTATTCCTCTAACACGGTGATAATTGTAGTAATCATTCTCCTTGTACCATGCAGCATAGGATGGGAAGGGCCAAAACATGTGTGTTTTAACAAGTGGAAGATTGATTGCTCCATATTTTAGAAGCTTTTCCAAAAATTAATATTAAGGTTCTCCAATGGGATTATATTTACGTTGTTCCCAACTTGAACTAGAAATTATGAATAGTAGAAAGATTAGAATAAGGTTTTGTTTGGTTAGTTGGATGAGAAGGGTCGAGCTTTTAAAACCACTTTGCATTGGTAGATCCTTTAGAAGAGTTATTTTGGAAGAAGAATAGTTATCATTGGATTTAAACGAAGTGTTTTTGTTGTGCAATTATAGCTTCTTCTCTTTGATAACACAGATTTCAAGTTTCAAGCCATGGTGAATGCCTCATCGAATGTTTGGAAGGTTTGAACTTGGAGATTTGGAGAGATATGTCTAGCACAAGCTCTAGTAAACAACTCTATTAATTCAGTTTGAGGCAATTGGAAAGTGAGTTGATTAATAAGGTTCCACCAATGCGTGAAAAATATATGATAGACTCATCCTCATATTGGCATAATGAATACAAGTCAGTCATGGTAACCTTCTTGAAAATGTTAATGGAGAAATGATCAAGAAATTCTTGGCTAATTGATTGAATGAGAAGATAGAGTTCTTAGGTAAAGCACTATACCAATCTAAGGTCGGTCCTATCAAGGACATTGGGAAAGTTTGAAGAAGCAAGGCATCATCATGGGAAATCAGATAACATACATGTTTAAAAGATTGCAAATGTTGTTGTGGATCTTCCTTGCTATTAAATCGGTTAAATTTTGGCATTTCCCAATGTGCAGGGTATGGATGAATTGGAATATAAGGGTGAATAGGCTCATTACAAATCTCATCGTAAGTCAAAGAATTGTGGGAGCCCGAAACAGATGCTTCTAGGGTCTACATCTTGTCCATCATCATCTTGATCAAATCATTAGTCAGATTGGATTGAGGTGGACCTCAATAGTATAAGGAGGTGGATATGATGAGTAGGACATAAAAGGGACACCTGTATATGGAGGTGTTGAGTAATCAAATTGAGAAGGGGATATAAGTTGCTAGTAGATGATGATGGCATATACCTTGAATGGGAAGTGTAGGTGACGGGTGGTGGCTGAGACAAGGTATAGGTGGGAGGAATGTGTGTAGAAACCTTATGGCAATAGGTGGCAAAGTAGCAGGTATAAACATGACCAAACTCTGAAAGGGGGTCAACACAACTAGGGGTTGCGAGGTAATAGGAACTGATGAGGTGGAAATCCCTACACTATGGACCATAGATGATGGTGAGGTGGATGTCAAAGATGTGATAGGTGTTGTAGGCATGGTAGATATAGAAGATGTGGGAGTGATCTGAGAAATGACAGGTGGTAAGGTGGAAGTAGGTACCACTACACTAGTTGTTGATGATATGGTTGAAGTTAGGGCCAAAGAAAGAGGGATGGATATAGGCATACCATAGATAAGTTTATCTGACAAAGTCATGGGTAGATGAATAATCCAAATAATGTTATAAGTTTTACAATATTGTGATCAAGGAGTTTTGTAAACTCCTCATCACCTGCATGTATAGCAATAGGTGAGGTGGGGTCCATGGGTGAAGAAATAGAAGGTGGTGAAGGACTAGGTGGTAGTGGTTGGTGACTAGCATAAAAACTAGAGCGTTGGCTTATCTGTGAGTCAAAACCATGTGAATGGTGGTAGAACAGGTAATCTAAGTTTTGTAGATATACGAAACACAGAAAAGGATAGCAGAAGAAATCTAGAAAGTGGAATTTGGTCGTTGTTTTGATAGAAAAATTAAAACACAGAGACCGACATCAGTTGACTAACCGATGCCGATAGAGAGGATAATAGATATCGGTCATTGGACTGATGCTAGCTACTATGAATAAATGGTGGATTTTCAAATATGAAATGAAGGGTGAAATGAAGGGTGAAAATAAGTCACAGAAAATGTTTTTAAATGAACCTATTTTGGGAGACTAACCAAAAATGCACTAACACTGAAGATAAACGAAGACTCACAAATATGAAATTTGAGGAGATGAAAATTTGAATTTTTGGTAATTAAGTCAAATGAAAATACCAAATCAGCATGAGTAATAGTGATGAGTCTTAACACACTTAGAAATAATCGGAATACACTATTGTGATGGTGGGGAGAAATACTGAGAAAACAAGAAAATGGTCTCACATCTAAAAAACACAATCAAAAGCAACAAACCACAAATCCTATGTTGTGTGGCTTATGCCATTTAAAACTGACTATGAGTATAATAGAGTTTTTGATGAGGGTGCCCTATAAGTAGTCTATGGCTGGTTTCAAGTATGTTTTGGATAAAAGGACCGAAATACCTTTCGATACATGTGGTACAACTCGATATGATGTGGCCAGAATACCTGCCGGATCCACCACTAATTCGATTATTAGTCGTTAATAGTAATTTTCGGGAAGGAAGATGTTTAAGAAGTGTGTAATAATTCAAGTGATTTTGGGAATGTATAGTCAAAGTGAGCTATGCTTAAAATGATCAATAAACCAACAATAAATTTATGGTAGTGATAAATTCTTAACATACACCAAGGATGAAATGTAGCTATTTTTTAAATAAAGTAAAATTCGATGAGAGCAATAATGAATGAAAATTGTATGGATGGCAAAAAAATGAAGTGGATAACCCAAAATACTAATTTCACAAGATGAAGAATGGTTTAATGTGTCTTTCAAAAGTAAATGACACAAAAGATTCCTAAGAATGAACAATGCAAAGGAACTCAAATGATAGGGCACAATCCTGCAAAAATGTTGTGTGATTAAACAGATAAGAATTGAAATCCATAATTTGTAGGGAGAATTTCATATGGTATGAATCGACTAATGAGGAGCTTACCTTTTAGGAAAACTGACATGTGATTCCTACAAAATAGTATTAGAGTTCCTTATAATTATAGCGCCCTCAAATGGTTTAATTTTATTTGTGTGGTGAATGCAAAAAGAAATGATAAACCATTGATTCTATTTTAGATTTAGGTATCTCCTATAAATAAATAGTGTAGCAAGTCGGATAATATAAAGAAAAGCTTGTTTGGTTTTGATCGATCAAAGTCAGAACTAGGTAAGATCGGGAAAGGTTTTGGGTTGTTTTGAGTGTTGTTTTATAGAATAAAGTGCGATGTTGGTTAGGCAACCGATTTTGGGGAGTAAACCAATGCCTTTTCATTGAAAATATTTATTTTGAGAATTTCACTATAATTATAAAGTGCCATATTGTAACATGCACTCATTATAAAGTTTATTTTGATAATTTCATCTAGGGGTATTGTTGCATTGCTTGGGGGTCTTGCACTCATTATAAAGTGCTAGTAATATTGCTTGGTCTTCTTGCATTTCTTGCATTTTTTGGTAATTTTTTTAGGATGGCATCTACTTGTGTATTAGATCATGTTGAGCCATTAACAACACATAATTACCACACATGGAAACTATAATTAAGTAGAAAGGATTATGGGCTTTAACTTCTTTAGAACAACCTAGTGTTCACTAGAGAATATGAGAAATTTTAGTACCAAGTGCAAATTTGATGAGTGTATGGGTTTGATAGGAACTCATTTAAGTGATAGTCTTTTATTTCATTTGGAAAAATGTGACTCTCCTTTCAAAATATGGGAGAAATTAGAGGATTTATTTAGTAAGGTGGATCATATGAGAGCCATGCAACTTGAAATTGAGATCACCTCTCTTAGTCCTAAATATTTTCTAACAATTATAGACTATCTTACCAAGTTCAAGCATTTGTTGACACAGTTGAAGGGGAGTGGAAGAAATAAGAAAGATGAAGAGTGTGTTTACTTGATTCTATCCAATTTGAGAGGACCATTCCAAATTTTTTCTTCAAAAATTTTCTCTAGCATGGATGCCTTAGGTGATACATTCAAAGTGCCTAACTTAGAAACATTTTGTGAAATAATTACTAGGAAGAATCCAAATTGTCTCACCTTGAGTCTTACGCCTCTCAAAAGGCATTAGTTGCATCTAATCCTAAGGGCAAGGGAAAACCAAAAAGTAAAACCAAATCCACCCCTTCTCCATCTCAAAATGCTCTAAACCCAAAGAAAATAAATCTAAACCCAAGGAGTCTTCTAAATCCAAGAATAAGTCTAGCCTTTCATGCTATTTTTATGGGGGTAGTAATCAAGAAGAACATAGGTGTTATAAGTGAATGCAAGCCTTAGAGGAATGCAGTCAAGAAACACAAAATTTATATCTCCACTCCACTTCCTTCTAATCAGTTTGGAAAAGAACTTAATGTTGTTGGAAGATCTCAGTCACCACTTGCAGAGACATTTGGGTTATAGATTCTGGTGCTTCTCATCACATGACTTCTTCAAGGAGTCTTTTGTTTCTCTAGGTTTGAGTTATACTTCCAAAACTGAGGTTGGAGATTCTTCCTTTCTTTCTATTAAAGGAAAGGTGATATACAACTTGATGGTGGAAGATGCACTATATGTTCCTAACATCACTACAAATTTTCTTTCTGTATATCAAATTTTCATTATATTCAAGGAAAATGGTGACTTTTACACCACATGGGGCAGAAGTACAAACTTTTTGGAGCCTAATTCACTTGTTTCTCAGGTATTATTGATCATAGTTCTAGACTATATCACTTTGAGGGTTTTGATGACACTTCCTCTATAGGGACAAGATTGGTTTCTCATGCAGATTCAAAGAGTAAGCATTGGCATGAAAGATTTAGACATCTTAATTACATATATTTGAAGGAGTTGAGAACTCATGGTATGGTAGATGGTCTTCCTAGATTTTCTTGTCTTGAGGGAGTTTTCTGGATGTGCATTAGGGAAACAACACCAAGATCCATTTCCTAAGAATTTTTCTAAGAGAGATTCTTCACCACTTGAGCTTGTGCATAGTGACTTGATAGTTTTCCAACCCCTCTTTCAATGGAGCTAATTATGCACTTACCTTTATTGATAATTTCTCGAGGCATACTTGGGTTTATTTTCTCAAGTACAAAAAGTGATGTTTTTTCACACTTCAAATTCTTCAAGGCTTTGGTCAAGAAACAATCTTCTAGTTGCATAAAGAACCTTTCATACTGATAATGGGGGAGTACTTCAGCAATGAGTTTTCTAATTTTTGGCAACTCAAGGCATTATTCACCAGCATTTTGTTCCTCATAATCCACAACAAAATGGCTTAGCAAAACAAAAGAATAGAACTTTGAAGGAAATGGCTAACTATATGATGTATTCTAGAGATATACCTCCTATCTATTGGGCAGAAGTAGTTAATTGTGTTAACTACATTCAAAATCACACACCACATAGAGCACTTGAGCATTTGACTCTAGAGGAAGCTTGGTCCAACACTAAGCTAGATGTCTCATTTTTTTAGTCTTTGGGAGCCATGTTTGGGCCTTTGTGCCAAAGAAGAAAAGGAAAGCTTTGGATAAGAAGATTAAACCCTTGATATTTGTAGGGTATTGTGAGGACATGAGAGCTTATCATCTTTAGATCCTGATACACATGACGTTATTTTTCGAACACATGTTCAATTTGATGAGAAATTCACTCCTCATGATTCTTCATCTTATTCCATGCCTCCTTCTTCTTCATCATCTCATCTTGAGGATCCTTTCTTTGAGGAGATTGATGACAAGGTTATAGATTTCATTGAGGATCTTATTCCCTCTTATGTTGTCATTATGCCTAAGTGGGCTCGTACTATGGTTTTACGAGGCAACACCTTTCATATAATATCTTCCACCCACTAGGCTCCATCACACACATTCTACGGGTTTAATTTTGTGTCATGAATTTTGAGGATCCACAGTATTTTCAAAGGCTCATGGGATATAGGAGTGGGATGATGCGATGGCGGTTGAGTATTCTTCTTTGATGAAGAATCATACTTGGGATTTGGTATATCTTCCTAAATGAAGAAATATGGTTAGGTGTAAGTGGGTATACCAAACCAAATACGCAGCTAATGGGTCCATTGACAAGTATAAGGCTCATCTTGTTGCAAAGGGTTTTTCACAAGTTGAAGGTATTGATTACTCTGAGACTTTTGAACCCATTATCAAGATGGATTCTTTATGCCTTGTACTTTCCATTGTTGCATCACAAGGGTGGCCCATATACCAGATGGATGTGAAGAGTGCCTTCTTACATGGAGATCTACAAGAGGAAATATACATGGAGTAGTTGGATGGATTTGTTCAAGATTCTTCTCTTGTTTGTAGGCTTTGAAGGTCTCTCTACGGTCTCAAACAAGCCCCTCGGGATTGGTATGAGAAGATGGATTCTTTTCTTCTATCTACTGAGTTTTGTTCATTGTCACTCTAATCATATAGTGTATCTCTAGCATGTTGGTGAGGATATTATGATACTTGTCTTGTATGTTGATGATCTGTTACTTACTGATAGCTCTTCTTCCCACATTCAGAGTATTTAGAGGGCTCTTTCTACATAGTTTGACATGACAGATCTTGGGTTATTGCATTATTTCCTTGGTTTTCATATTTCTTATATAGATTCAAGGATTCATTTGAGTGAAAAAAAAGTAAACCCATGATCTTCTTGGTGCTTTGATATGGTGGATTGCAAGCCAAGTCCATCTCCTTTTCATTCAAGGGTTACTCTTACTTCCACACGTACCACACCACTTTGTGATCCTATGTTGTATAGGTAGTTAGTTGGGAGTCTCATGTACTTGACCCATATTCACCCTGATATTTCATTTGTAGTAGGGCTTGTATCTTGATTTACACATTCTCCTCATAGTAGTCACTAGCAAGTTGTTAAAAGGATTTTTGCGCTATTTGCAGGGCACTTCCCACTTTGGCCTACACTACACTAGGGGTTATAATCAATTGGTTGGGTATATAGATTCAAATTGGGCAAGTTCTATTGATGACAGTGTTCCACTTCTAGCTATATCTTTTCTATCTTGGTTCTTTCCGGTTTCTTGGGTGTGAAAAACAACAAGCAATTGCACTTTCATCTTTAGAGGTAGAGTACAAGGTAGTGGAGTTACAATGAGTCAAGCAAATTCTTTGGCTTCACTAGTTATTGGAAAGTTTGGATTCCCAGGATTCACCGACTATACTTTGGTGTGACAACCAAAGTGCAATTCACATTTCTCACAACCCAGTTGAGCACCAGCAGACTAAGCATATTGAGATACACATCCACTTCATTCGTCAGCACATTCAGGATGGAGTTCTTTTCTTGGAGTACCTTACGAATTAGTAGCAGAGTTGCGAAACATCTTTACGAAGCATTTTTCATCACCTGCTACCTTGAGTTGTGTGGAATGCTTGGGGTTTCAAAATTTGTTCTTGGGGGTGTTCGTGAGAACATCTTCCTTCTTCTTCTTCTTTCTCTTTCCTTATAGCATGATTCTTTCCTTCTTTTGGTTCAAGATTTCTTCATGGATATATTATACATGAGTACCTCATCAAGCCTAGTTGTCGGGACTCATATTGTGGACATGCCACTTCTATTTTGGCCCCTAGCTTCACTTGAGGGGGGGTGTTAGAGTAGGTATTTACCTTAGCTCATGTTCACCTAGGTACTTTATTTACCTTTATTATATTTATCCTCACCCACTTATGTGTGTGGATATTTCTTTTATTTATTTAGATATTAGGGGGATATTATCTAGTTGTTAGGTATAGTTCTTTCCTTGATCTATGGTATTGACTAGTTATTTCCTTGATCTATGGTATTGACTAGATCCTTGATGTCTAGTTCTCTCCTAAATCTATGGACTTAACTAGTTCTTTGATGACTAGTTCTTTCCATGATTTATGGCTTGATCTACAACCTTGACTGGTTCTTATATTTTTATTCCTTGCCTATATAAGCAAGGTCCATTCTCATTTTATTTCATTGAGTTCCATAATAATATATGATACACTACTCATTTTTTTGCAAAGGTTTATGTAAAGTTATTTTGGTGAATTACTTTCACCTTATTGATCCTGGTGTTTGATTAGAATTTGTGTTCTTGGCTTGGTACGATCGGTTATCGTTCCTTTTAGTGATCTAGATTGAATATGACAACAAGTCAACACGATGCTTCTTGGTGCGTGTGTTGGAGCTCTAGAAGAACTTGTGGATGAACCGTGTGACATCCGAATCTTTGAGAGGGGCTTTGGTTGGTCACAAGGTCACATGAGTGCTTGAACATGTGAATGTAAGAAGTGTAAGCCAAGGATTTCAGATTTAGAACTGAACAAAGAGTTAGAAACTCTTATTTAACCTAATCGATGGTGGTTAGGTGACCAACATCATCGAGGAGATAACCGGTGCATTAGTTAAGGTGAATAAGTCCAAGTTGCCAAAATAGCCCGATCTTTGCTATTTTGGTGTGATTTGAATCTTCATTCCTTTTCCTAAGTGGAGAATGGCGCTTAGATAAGTAGGAGTGTTGTTGGAGAAGAAATAGGGAATGAATGTTAGGGCTAGACTAAGTCCCAGTTAGTTGGGATAAGTAGGGACTTAGTCTTAGTTAATTAATAGGCTAGGAATAGGTCTTGGGTGAGGTGGCTAGGTGAGGTGTAAATCAACTTAATTAAAGTAATTAAATTAATTGATAATGTGAGGATGAATATTAATTTAATTAAAGGTGATTAAATTAATATGAATGTGGGGAAGACATGGCTATGTGCATGTGTCAAATTGATAAGTCGAAAAGGGGTTAAAGGGATTGTGACCCAAATTTGGTGTCTACATTTGCCCCTTTTTGTCACGTAGTTTGTATTGATAAGCGACGCTAAAAAAACAAGAGGTAGGTGTTCCAGGTATGAGTGAAAGTTAGGTTGCCCCAAGTATGGGTGGAGGTGATCCCCCTCAAACCAAGAACTGATGAAGGGATAGACCAAGTTAGTTGGTGGTTTGATAAAGTGATAAGTGATGAAAAATGAGGTATAGGTGGGGTGTAGGTAATGATGATATTGGTGTGGGTACTAGGTAGTGGCATTCAAATGCACGCACATATGCAAATGTATAAAAGGACAAGGTACTAAGATGAAGAGAAGGTCGATAAGTTTATCCAAATGAGGTTGATGTGGTCTAGGTATCCAAGGTATAGGATACGGTCTGAAAACAACAACTAGGTAGGTGCGGGAACGGGTAGTAGGTATGTCCCAGAGCACCAAAAGGTTTGGTCAAGATAAACGTCATGACATTTAGGCAAGGTAAGGTCAGTAGGAAAAACAACACAAGTAGCATCATCACAAGGTATAACGAGTAAGTGAATTTGAGTGTCAAAGGGTGGGTTTTGGGTGAGGTTGAGAGGTAAGGCCATGGGTAAGGCCACGGTATAGGAAAAACTTTTCCCCAAATGAAACAAAGGTCATGTATTAGGTAATAAGGTGATAGGGTGAGCCACAGGGGCTTGGGTAAGGGTTGTGTAGCAATAAAAACTACAGCAGGAAATCAAATGTGATGAAATATGGCATAGTGGGTTTAAGTTGGGTGACTGACACCGGTCAAAGGTAAACCAATACCGGTCAAAAAAACTAATGTCGGTTTATTAGGCACAAGAGCGTCGATCAAGTCGTATTTGGGGTTAAAAAAATTAAAATCCATTTGTGACAAAAGATTTTTAGATTTTTTTCCTTTTCTAAAAATGACATTCTAAGCTTATTTTTATCAAAAAATCAAGAAATAGTAAAAGGAGGTTGAGTTAGTGATACGTGAATGGGTGGAGAGGCTGAGTGGATGGGTCCACAAGATTTTTGGAGTGATTTGATTGGTTGGAGGTGGAAAGAGTGATTTGAGCTATGGTGAGCCTAGAGAAGGTGTGAGAGGACCTCCAATATAGAGACTCAACATCCCACCAAGGAGACAACGTCGGGTAGAGGTAGGATCACTCCCAATTTGTGTTTAGTGAATTAAAATTAAGGTAAAAATGAAAGAATTAGGTTTTAATTTTGGTTTGGAAATTTGGGTAAAAATTGATGAAATTAGGTATGGGGGGTAAATGTAGGCTAAATAGATTGGAAAATGAATGGGGGTAGGGAGTTGAGGGTTTTGGGTAGGTTTTAGGTTATTTTGTCAAATTTTTCAAAGTGGGGGCATGAAGAGGTTTGACTTTGGGGCGAACCAATGACCGATGTCGGTCAAAGTCTCTACTCGGTGCGATTGATAGGTCTTCCGCCGTGGGTGGGGTTAAAGGGTGACGATGCAAGTTTAAGAAAATGGGGTCACTATAAAAAGTGACTAGGACTTAAAAATAAGGGTGGAGATGGCAAGAATAAGGAATAAATGGCGGGTAGATAAATGGTGAAGTGACGAGGTAGGGGTAGATAGAGTAGGTGTATAAAATGATAGAATAGGTGGGTGAAGTATGTAGAAAATAGATAGATAGATAGGTAAATTTAGGTGTGGGATGAGGTTAGGTAGGAAGAAATAGATGATTAAAATAGGTAAGTACCTAAAAAAAATTGATTGATCATGATGCGGGCACACGTCATGGTGTGAAAATTTGACTATGTGTGATAGGGTACCACCTTTTTGGTACGAATGAGAGTGAGTGTCATGGAGGATGAGTGGGACCACATGAGAGATGTGGGGCTTGTGGGTGTGTGGTGATACATGTGTATCATTTGAGATCATAGTTTGATGGTCATGTGCTCATCGATAGATGGGACACAATAACAATACCTTCCATCTACCCACCGGTGAGATGACTATCACGCTAGAGGATGTGTACCAGATTTTGTGTTTGTTAATCTGGGGGAGCCAGTATATCAGATTTCGTCAGATGAGGTGTTTGATCCTATGGTCGCCATATTTGGAGAGGTGATGGGTGACCTGACTAAGCATAGTGCCAACATCATTTATGGGCTGATGTACACTACACATCCTTAGGAGACTAGGTTGCAAAGTGTTGATGATGGTGGTGGTGGGATGTTATGCACTCCCGATTTAGAGGGTGGTAGGTTTCCCCGAGCATTGATGGGGTATTACAGGATATGATTGAGGAGCATTTTTTTTATGTGGGCACCTACATATCTAGTGCAGCTATATCAAGGAGCTTTGGGCCTATCAGAGGATGTGGTGATATGGTATATGTTGTACCTATTTATTACATTATTGGGCATATGAGCACATAGTGATTGTGTTCCCTGAGGACTTCCACTAGGATTCACATCATGGTGTTACTAGAGATGGATACAGGAGATGGGTGGTAGTAGGGGCTCATCCATGGTTGAGGAGGTCACATGATGTGACCTATTACAGGTGGCAGTTAGAGGGTTTATATTCTATAGACATAGTATGGTGGCCATATGTGGATTTCCCATCATATGGAGGTATGGAAAAGGAGCTGCGAGGATTTATGGTTAGTTAGATGGATACATGCAGGAAGCATGATGGTGATCATGAGATAATTCTAGTGGATATGGTATGACTCCAATTCAGATGTAGCAAGATGTGCCTCCACCATTTCCCTGTAGATCAAAGATGATGTGAGAGACCATTATCTCCACCATATCTAACATGGCGAGCAAGGCAAGAGGAGAGGTGGCGAGATAGGAGGATAGATGACGACAGTGTGATGGATGGTTATAGATGCTAGTGGGAAACCCATATACAGGAATTACTACCATGGCCAGTCTCATACAGACTCAGCTTTGTGATAGTTCAAAAGGATGCACTATGGGGGGCAGGTCACTTCCTTACATGTACAACTCACATTGTCAAGGACAGTGACCACCCTTAGGGATAGGTGGATTGGTTATAATAACAGATCGCTACATTGCAGACCCATCTAGCACAAACACATAAAGTAGTGATGGGAGATAAGTTACCACATTATAGGCACATGTTTCCACACTATAGGTGTAGGTTGCTAGGCCTTACTTGGGCCACATAGTGCAATGTATAGGTCGAGTGGGACCACCTCCATATACACCTGAAAGGGTCTCGTATTGTTGATAGCATGGAAAGGACCACTAGTACTTTAGTACATGGGCTACAAGTAGGTGTCAAATGAGTATGGAACCATCCTAGATGATATACATGACCACTTACAAAGATTAGTATTCAGAGATGAGATATTATTAGACCGGTTGTTAAAGGTTGTATACATGTTGTATCATATGTTGATGTAGGACCGTGAAGCTACCGATGATGACCGCAATACCATTATGATAGGTAGTCACCAATATTTTGGTCATGGCAAGAGAGGGAGGTAATGAGTTCATGGAGTCGAGGCCTAGATGAGGGTAGGGGATATGATGAGTGAGTGGATACTCGGGACCGAGAGAGGGTACCAAGAGAGAAGCAGAGGTGTTGGGCCCTCACATGGGTGAGATAGAGATGTTATCTACCATTGTATTTTGATTTTTGTTATATGTACCGGCCTGCATGCCAAAGATGTGAGATTTTACATGAGAGGTTTTGAGATACTTGTATTATTTATATCTTGTGTATACATGTATTGACACACAGACCTTCCATTTATATAGTTGATGATGAGATGATATGTGAGAGTATATTTCCATTATATTTCTTTCATGGAAACTTGATTTGATTGATGATGTATGTTTTGATTACAGTTTTGTATATTGATGCTATGGAAACTTAGAGTTTTAAGAAAGGTTAAGGTCAGATGTAGGCATGGTAGAGTCAGGTATAGGCATGGTGGAGTTAGGTATAGGCATGGTGGAGTCAGGTGTAGGTATGTTTGAGTTTGAAAATTTCCAAGTTATCATTTTTATGGAAATTAGATGATTTTGGCATGATGGAGTCATTGATGTATGATGTGATTGTAGTATGACTTGGTTGATGTTGTTTTGAAATGAAATGATAGTATGTTAAATAGTTTAATTTCCAATGTATTGATGATATGGAAATTAGATCATAGGCATGGTTAAGTTTGTTGTTTTGTTTTGATGGAAGATGAGATATATAATGGATGTATGATTTTTGTTTGAGTTAACTTCCGAATTATTGTTTTTATGGGAACTAATTTCTTGTTTTATGGGGGGTAAAATGGTGTCTGAGATAACCTCAAAGGGCCCATGCCCTAAGAGTGTTGCCTACATAGCCCTTGTGAAAGGGGCCTCAAGCCGATGTAGTTCTCCCATAGAATAGGGAATAATAAGATGAGGTAGGTGAGTAGGTTGGTGAGTTTAGGTATGGGTAAATGGGCAAGGTAATTTAGGCATGGTTGTGTCTAGGTTGATTAGGCATGGTTGAGTCTAGGTTGAGTAGGCATGGTTGAGTCTAGGTTGATTAGGCATGGTTGTGTCAAATTAGTTGATTGAAGTAGGTGATGAATGTAAATGTAGGTGAAAGGAGAAGAAATCCCAAAACAAAGTTTTGAAGGTCTTTCCTATGTAGAAGAATCAATAAGTAAGCAAAGGGTGAATGGTATAAGAAGAGAAAGATCTCCATAAGTGGAAAGAACCATTATGATCATACCAAAGATAGGGTTATGAACTTAAGCCCTCTAAAGGCATTGCATGATTGAACTTTCTAAGGGTGAAAGAAGTTACATGATCATGAAGTGTTGCATGTGCACCACATCCCTTGAGTGGGTAGAAGAAGAGAAAGGGAGGAAGGTGAGGTGGAGTGGTTTTTTTAGCGTAACCTTGTTGTGAGATAGCATGCCCCTTCTGCAAGATACCCAAAACCGAATAGGTAAGTCCATGACTAAAAAGTTGTATTGTATTTTCTTTTTGCTTTTGTTTTATAGACTGATCGATGCGGGAAGTCTATGTGGGATGAATAGAATATCTCCTTGAGGTCTTCATAAATTTGATCGATGTGGGAAGATTTAGAATATTTTATTTTATTTTTAGAAATAGTCTTCTTTTTATATAGACTATGTATAATAGGGATAGCTTTTTATAGTTGTCCTTCGAGGGAGCAATCTATTTATAGCAGTAAAAGAGAGAAAGATATATGTCCTTTTGAGGGATTCATCTATTTACAAGAAGTTTAACTCAAGGATTTGAATTCAAAAATCCCATATATTAATTTTGAATTTTTGGAATTTTAGGTCATGGACAAGACTATAAAGGAGTATAGGCTTCTTTTATGAAGGAAAAACCATAACATGCATAGAGGTTAGCTATGAAAGAGAGGTTTTAAGTGATGAACAACCATGGGATTCCATCCTAAAAAGGACAAAAAGTATCCATGAGAATCATGCCATGATTAAAATGTGTACTCATATTGAAGATAAGGCTGAAAGGTGACATATAATCACACAATTCTGGTGTAGTCATTGGTCCTTAAAAGAGGTAGATGAAAGGAACGGTTACTCAAGGGATGAGTGTGTAATGAACAAAAGGTGATATAGTACTTGATTCAATAGTAGAATGGTTGAAGATGCAAGGCATTGAGGGGCTCAAGCTCGGTTTACCTTCGAGAAAGATAAATGATAAGTGCATCGATCCATAGGTATGAGTGATGATATAGGGTCCAAGCCAATTAGGATAAAAATTACCCGCTTACTTTTCTCCACTTTGGTTACATGTTGATTTTCCTTTAGGACAAGGTCATCAACCTTGAAGGTTTGTTTATGGAAACATTTTTCATAGGAACATTTGATACATTTTTGGTATATTTGAAGGTGATCGAGAGCATTTAAATAGTGTTCATCTAGAAGCTCAAGTTGGGTTGAAAATGGTCTTGGCGAATGTCGATCATCATTGAGCATGTCTTTGAGTGAGATATATGAAGAGATGGAATTTGTACTTTGAGAGGTAGGACAACCTCTATACCATAGACAAAAGAGAAAGGTGTAGCAGTAGTTGAGGTGTGAATACTAGTGTGATAAGCTCATAACTGGAAAGGAATGTGCGTGTCAATCCTTACTAGTATCATCAACCACTTTCATAAGAATTTTGTTAAGAGTTTTATTAGTGGATTCAGCTTGGCCATTTTTAGGGTAATAAGGTGAATAAAAACTAAGTTAAATGCCAAAGGCGTCACAAATTTTGCGTAGGGATTTGTTTTTGAATCGTTTTCCATTATCGATGCAATGAGGCGGTGAGGAACACCAAAGCAATAAATGATGTGATGGTTGATGAATTCATATATTTTCTCAAATTTTGTAGAAATGAGAGGTACAACCTCCACCCATTTAGTGTAATATTTGGTCACGGTGATGATCCATTGATGACATTGATAAGAATGAGGGTTAATCTCTCAAAATATCCAAACCCATTAGTAGAAATGAAAAAGGTCTCTGGTGACATGTAAGGCATGACTAGGGGTGTGGTGAAGATTAGTGTGTTGTTGAAATTTCACACAACATTTGACATAGTCACAATAGTCGTGGTTTAGGGTTGGCTAGTAATAGCTAAGGAGAAGAATGTGTTTAGTGATGGCATGACCAGCTGAAATGTAAATCCCATCGTGAACTTATTTAATGGTGTATGGGATTTCAGAACTTATGAGGCATCGTAGGAGGATACCATCAAATCTACATTTGTAGAGAAGAACCCCCATGATGACATAGCGAGAGACACTTTTGAGGAAGGCTCGTTGTCCATTACAAGTGAGTTTAGAGGTAGAATTGAGAGGGAAAGGTAATCGGTGAACTTCTTATACCAAATGTCATGTGGATTGGTTTCAATTCTTCCTACAAAGTTAACGTCTCGAAATAAATAAAAGGGTAATTACTGACCTTTATACTATGAAAAAAAAAAATTGAGTTAGAAAGTGAAGCAAGTATTTGAGAAGTAAGGCATGCCATGGTATTACATAAATTTTTAATAGCTCTTGGAATGAAAGCAAACATGTTAAGATACGTCTTGATCTTAAGAGAATGTGTTGCTAATTTGGATTCTTGCATCTTGTGATTTATTGCATGGGACAACAAATATTGTACTTGTGTGTTTTTGATGTGACGAATGATTGTCGTATAATTGCTTACTTCTTGTCTTTGATTGACAAGACATACCCTGAATCAACTCCATTGATTCAAGTATGCTGAGGTCCTCTTGTGTTTTCTATGTTAATTCACACTTGAACTGGACTAGGATTATTATGAGCGTGCAGCGCCTGATTACAGGTGTGAATAGCTAGCACGAAAATGCCAACGACAGGGGTTCGATTCTTGAACCCTGTACTGTCGAATTCGGGACCTCGTGGGGCGAGAAACGCCTGGACACGGGTGGCCTTGGCCTGTAATCTGAAGGACGGAACGTCCTGCTCTGCGTTAACGTGAATGTTAGTAAGGGGCTGGAAGGAAGTTGTTAGTGTTAGTGGTTAGTGTGAATTAAACCTAAACTAACCCTAAGACCTAACATACATCCTACACTACTATCCTAAGTGGATTTTTAAATTACAAAAAAAAAAAAAAAAGAGGGAAAAATAAATCTAAATTCTAAAACCTAAGGTTTAACTAAGACCTAGGTCGAATGAGTTATGTAACCTAAACTAATCCTAAACTAAAGTACGCATGAGACCCTTGGGAAGAAAGGGATAAGGATGGGAAGGAGGCATTCATTGGAATTAAATGAACTGTCCCTTCGTGGGCCAGGCGCCGATTTTGGCGGGCGAGGTAAGGAATTTAGAGGCATCTATTTTGAAATAGAGCCAAGTTCGATTTGCTTGGAAAATTTGAAACTTAGAACTCTTGCCAACCCAAGTGGCGGTGGCGCGGAAAGTGAGGAAAAGGAAAAGCCTTTAATGCATTAATGGTTTTGATCCTCGCGACCAGTTCGCACCTTGAAAAAAGACATGAGGAAAAATTGATTTTCATTTTTGTTGGTTCGAGCCTTTTGTGAAGTTCTCTCTGCATTTGGTTTCTTGGACTGGTTTGGTCGAATCAGCTCTTGGCATTTGACATTTTGTGGAGATTTGGAGGTTGTTGTTAAGCTTTGAAGAAGGAAGGAAGTGTTGGAGAGTTTGTCTTTGTCATTTGTGGAAGGAAAAACACGGCAAACAACGTTTTCTTGAGCTCGGAAAAGAGGTTTCGGGCATGTTAAGCCCTTCTCTTTAAAATCTTTGCTTTGATTAAATGTTTCATTAAAACAACCCTGCTCTTGGGTTGGGATTGCTTGATTGTTGTTGAGTTGATTTGGAAATGGATTTTGTTGGTTCTTGCTCCTTTTCTTTGGAAAATGATAAAAAGATTTGCTTTTGGTTGCTCGGCCTTGATCTGTCCTTGCTCGAGTCATGTTGGAAATGATTTACAGTATTGGTTGTTGACTGTATAAATGGTTTGAAATGGATATTCCCTTGACTGTTCATGTTGCTCGAAATTGGAATAGGCTGTGCAATCGCTCCTTATAGTGAAATTGTTTCTTTAAGTATAATCTTTTCTTGCTGTCATATTAAGAACTGTCCTTGCATGTAAACAAAAGAGTGAAGTGGAGATACCGCCGTGTATATTTCTATGAATTGGGTTTGTCGACCCTTGCTGTCTTTTCTTTCGGAAAGGTTAAGAAAATTGTTTCTCCGTTGATGTGTTAAACTGTTTTGTTCTTCTCGAATGGATTTACCTCCATGAGGTGCTGGTTATGGGTATTTTATGGAAATTTTAATTGGTTATTCTTGTGGAATGGAAGGTAAACTGTACAGGTTACTTGAGTTGTTTTTGGCATTGAAACTATACGTCCTTTTGCTGATGGACTAAAATAAAAGAAGCATTAGTGTTTGAAATTGTTTCTTATTGAAAGTTTCAAGGATATAGATCCTTTCCCTTCTCCAGTTTTGGGATTTTGGATGGAAGTGGCATTCGGGTTTACTGTGAGTAATTGAACTCGAACCATAGGAAGTTTAAGCAATAATGTCATTGCTGTACCTTTTCTTGAGTAGAAACTAAGCGAATACGTATTGGGTATTCGCGAAATAGGGAAAAAGGATAACTGTTTTTCCTTCTTAAAGTTATCTCTGGATTTCATTTCTTCTGATTGAAAGAATAAGGTGGTTTCACTGTGTTATATAAATGCTGGTTGGTCTTCTTATGCGAACTGCTGACACAGTTTCCACTTGATTGAATTCTATGCAAAGAATGATTATATTTTTATATACAAAAAAAAAAATTTGGGATCTAATTTGTTTTACGAGTTTGCTCTGGGCAGAATCGATGGTTTTATTGCAATTAACACCTGTTTGGGTTTGCTCTTATAGAAGTATGGACAGTTGAATATGAGTTGTTTGGGGTATTGGAATGAGCAGTACAGCCTTGAGAGTTTGTTTTCAATAAGAAGATGATTCTCTGTTATACTTATAATGAGTGTCTTGTTTGAGATGAACACGGATTAGGTGTTTGATTTCGTCTTGAACAAATGGTGTTTCATAGTGGAATTTAAAGAGAATGAATTTTTTCCTCCGCCTGAAATTGTTTTATCCGATGAAATTCATCGTCATGAGAATAATGGATTCTTTTTTGTTTTGTACTTTGATGAATAAATGTTATTACGAGCGGGGGCGTTACTAGAATTAGATCATTATGTGAATAATTGACTCGCATGATTGAAATATTATTATTTCGTTTAAGTATGCGCGAAAGAAATACGATTTTCTTTATTATGGCAATTATATGGTATGTAACCTTATATTGTTTGATCTCGGATGTACCTAATGTTGTACTAATATGTTTTGGATCCTTAAAGGAGTCGATTCCAATGAAGTATGGATATGAATGGTGAATTCTTTCTGTCTTATTTAAAGCTGATTATTTATGAAATTATTCATGCTCCGGAAAGTGAATTCGAGTGGATTTTGTAAGTTTCACTCGAAGGCTGTTATTTTGATTTGTCTTTCGTTATGGATTTCTTTGTTAGGAAAGTCATGTGGAAAGAAATAGAGATATGAATGAATGTTTTAGAAAAATGATCTTTCTTCTTTCATTCAGTTGGAAATCTGGAATTCGTGAATGATGAATTTTATAGTGTTTAGATGGGAGCTACTATATGCATTGCGTTGTTCGCTTTCTTGTTTGTACTTGAATGCTTTAAATTTAACATGCTTCATGAACGGAAAGGAAAGTAATGGATTTATATTCAGTTAGTTTCATCCTTTACATTGTTATTAATGAAAGGCGTGGAAAGGATAACTGTATGCTATATAGGCAGCAAACTACTTGTATTCCTAACGTTACAAATATTGTAAATTGCTACTTGCAATGATTATGTGGAAACGGGACAGCAGTCCCTTGGCTGATTGTGATGATATATTTTTGATAGTTCAGTTGTTATGCTGATCTCTCCTTTGTGCCTATTTTGAGATTGATGTTTTGCTGTCGTTTCATAAAAGCAGGGTTCTTTTATTGAAACAGTTAGTTGAAGCATCTTATTTTAAGGATAAGTGCTTAATGTGCTCAGTTCATTGAACTGACCCGTGCAATTCATTTTGCAGATGGAATTTGATTAGAATGAAGACGTGGCTGTCTTCTGATGCCTCTTGATTAGATGTAAATTATAATGTAACTGTTGCTTTTATTCCTCTTGAGGAATTGTGTGAAAGAAAATATATTCTTTGACCTTGAGTTGTATGGATGCTTTGTAAAAACTATACCCAATCAATTTGGATTGGCAAATGTACAAATTATGACTTACAATATTGAATACGATTACAAGTGTGATATTTTCAATAATTATATCGAGTTGATATTGTTGTTTAAATTGGAAATATGATGTTATTTCTGAGTTGGAATTGTTTCATTATCCTTGGATGGATGTTGAATTGAAAGCGATATCTATTCTTACTTAAATACAACTTTTAAGTTGAACAATGCAATTAGTTCATACTTGGGTAAAGATGAATTTTTAATTGACATTAAAAAGGATTAAGAAGAATATGATTTCATAATCGAGAGGGTATTCGGATTAGCTTAGGAGCTAAGGAATATCAATTTAAATTTGGAGTATTCGAACTTCGTTTTGAACTCCATCATTGATCCCGTTTGATAAAATTGATTAAAGGATATAGGATACATATATCCATAACTAATGATCCTTAACTATATAATGTTAAGGGAACAAATGAATTCATTTCTCGAAGATTAGACCTCGTTTGAATGACGTCTAATAAGTTAATATTCTGAAATTAGTTGCAGTTGGAAACATCTTGGCTAAGTTTAATAGGTTAAACTTATTACGTCCGTTGGTACGGGCTGCTTAATCCAATGATTAAGAAATGAACCAAGTAAGGAAATGTAGCCCTTCGATACGAAGGAGACGATACTTGGCAAACTAATGGACAGTTTAGTCCCTCTTAGTTATATACAACTGCAACGGAAACGAGGATCAAGGGATCAGCGTGGATGCTGAAAATTGCTTAAACTATTAACTCGTGGCTAAGTCACTTGGGCAGGATGTGTATTCTCGATGGGAGGATTCTGCAGGACATTGGCATACGCCAGCTACAGCAAGGTGTCTTCATGAAGACGGGGTCTTCATGACGACACAATGTTGCAGCTGACATATAGCAATGCCCTCCCGAATTAAAACATTTAGAATACATAGGCTGAATGTGTAGATCTTAGCTGGGGTGGAGATAGGGTATGATCTGGTATACGGAGTGACTCCGGAATACTAAAGATAATCAGACACACGGAGTCGTGGGGTAACGACACCGTATGTCTGCGTATCTTTAGTTACCAGGAGTGCCTTCCTATACCCGTTCATATTACTAGCTGGAATCGAAAATTTAAAACGGAACTTAAACGATGAGGACTGGTAGGAACCAGGAAAGACCATTCTAGATAACAGGTGAAGTGAAGTGAAGGACGTATTCCGTAGATGTGTATCACATCCGGGAATATGATCATGCAAAGCATGTGAAAATCTTTGGCCAAAGTATCGCAATTCGTTGGTTGCGTTGTCCTTATCACTTAATTTAAGATGCAGGATGTCAGATGAATATCAGTAACAGATATTCAGATAGGCTTCTTAAATGGATCACTTCGATAACCGGGGAAGGTTATGAGAACAAGTATATAAAATATACTATGCATAAACAAACATGAAGGATCGGTTGTTGCCGAGTCATGTACATGAAGGATCGGTTGTTGCCGAGTCATGAAATGAAGGATCGTTGAAACTCCGAGCCATGAAAATGGAAGGATCGGCAGTTCATCGAGTCATTTACAGCAGCATATAGAATCTGTTATAAGATTGAATGGCATTGAATGTGTGTTCCATATTGTAAATATGTGAACAGGGAACATTCGTTTTAAAAAGAAATTGTATGATCCAAAGCTGTGTTGTTTGGGCGAGAGAACAATTATTAAATCTTGAACGTGTGTTTGAATTTTATAATTCATAACGAGAGAACGTTATATATAAAAAAAAAAAAAAAAAAAAAAATTTTTTCCCTTGTTCGGTGTTTTAAATTGAGGATGTTACATCTTGGTATCGAGTGAAGGTTGCAGCTCTTGGACCTAATGAGTCCACGTTATTAATAAAGTTTACATTTTCTTATTGAGCGAGAAAATGGTCGGGACAAGAGAGGAATGCTGCGAATAACCCGTTGCGGGGTGGAGAAGCAAAGAATCGCCCAAAAGCTGGATGAAATCCTTGCTTTGCCCTACTTGATATCGAGGATCGTTTGACTTGTATTGGAACAACGATCAATGGGCAATGAAGAGGAGGGGAATGAAGCTGAAATAAATGATCATTTGCCTCTGTGGACAACATCAACGGAGGGAATCCGGGTGTTGATGATAATAATGTAATTGCTCCTAATCCCCCGAAAATAAAAGGGCAAGATTAGCGGTGAACTTACAAATGATATAAAGAGAATAAGTCCTCCAAAGTTTGATGGAACAACTCTTGGGGACGGAGCCGAGGCAGCTCGGTGAAATGGAGAAATACTTTGCAATAAGAAACTTCTCCGAAGAGACTAAAGCGATATGGGGAGCATATCAGCTTTCTCATGAAGCATCATCCTGGTGGGACAACCGTAAGGTTGAGCTGAATATTGTCGAATCAGACATAACTTGGGATCAATTTAAGGGTTATTTTAGGCAAAGATGGCTGCCTCAACTCTATTTTGATAGGAAAATGACTGAATTTCAGAAGCGGTCGCATGAAGGCATCGGTGAGAATCTTTGGGAAGGGTTTACTAAACTCCTTAAGTATGTGCCGCAGTACCAAGCTGACGAGAAGTTCAGAATACGGAAATTCATAATGGGATTGAATCCCATCATTGGTGGCGAAGTGGATGTCCACGGCCCAACCACCATGGATGGAGTTGTCGAAAAGGCAATCAGACAGGAACAGAAATTGAGAGCAATATCTGCTCACAGGGAAGAGATAAGGAAGAAGATTCCCAATCTTTCTTCGTCTCTTGCACCAAAAAGGGGACCTTGGAAAAGGTTTGGTGTGAAAAATAAAATTGTTGTTGATAACAACAAGAAACCTGTGATGAACAGACCTGTAAATAGTGTGCGGAACAGCTTTCCAAAAGTTAATGGCATTGGACAGAAGTCCTATGGAAGCCAGAACGATAACTTTAAGGCTGGTAATAAATTTGAACCTAGAAAAGGGCCAGCTGGAGGATGCTTCAACTGTGGAAAGGACCACTATGTGAATCACTGTCCTCTGAAGAAGGATGATCGCGGACAGCAGCATAGGATACATGCTGCAGTGTCTAACAGACAAGCTGAAAAGCAAGTGACGCCCATAGAAGTTACGGGTAAGTTATTCGGTAAACCTGTAGTTGTACTTTTTGATACTGGAGCTACAGAATGTTTTATTTCTACTGAACTAGCTATGAAATTAAAAAGAAAGGCTGCAAGAATGGATAAAACATGGACAGTGCATTATGGGAATAATGTTGTCCATACAGTTGAAATGTGCCTTTTTGGGGCAATTCTTGACTGCTGGTTTCTCCACCGAAGTTGACTTGTATGTCACTCCTCTAGGATCATATGATATCATTATTGGAGTTAACTGGTTGGCTGAACATAAAGCAAAGGTTGACTGTTATGAAAAACAAATCAGTTGCCTTGATGACCTGCAGAAAGCAGCAATCATTCAAGGTGTAAAACGGGAAGTTGCAGTTAGGAAACTGACGGCTATGCAACTAAAGAGGGCTAAAAACAGAGGCTGCACTTTGTATGCGGTAAAAATGACAGAAAATGAAGAGGAAGATAATGATTTCATGGAAAGATATCCATTGTTGAGGGATTTCCGTGATGTGTTTCCGGAGGAATTGCGGGTCTTCCGCCCAAACGTGAGTTTGACTTCGCTATAGAGATCAAACCAGGAATGGAACCCATATCTAAGGCACCTTATAGAATGACTACCATTGAGCTGGTAGAACTGAAGGCTCAGTTACAAGAACTTCTGACTAAGGGGCTGATCAGACCGAGCGTCTCACCTTGGGGAGCGCCGGTAATCTTCGTAAAGAAAAAGGATGGCACTTTGAGGTTGTGCATTGATTACAGAATGCTGAACAAGGCAACCATTAAAAATCGATACCCACTTCCAAGAATCGATGATCTGTTTGATCAGATGCGAGGAGCATCAGTCTATTCAAAAATAGATCTGCGGTCAGGGTACCATCAGCTGAGAATAAAAGAGGAAGATATTCATAAAACAGCTTTTAGAACGAGGTATGGGCATTATGAGTTCACGGTGTTGCCTTTTGGGCTGACCAATGCACCTGCCGCCTTCATGAATCTAATGAATAACATTTTTCAAGAATACTTAGACAAGTTTGTGCTTGTATTCTTAGACGACATTCTTATATACTCTAAAAATGTCGAAGAGCACCAAGAACATCTCGGGATAGTCTTGGAAATCTTAAGAAAGAGGAAGTTGTATGGCAAACTGTCCAAATGTTCCTTTTATGATGCAGAGGTGCATTATTTGGGACACGTTATAAGCAAAGACGGGATAGCTGTTGACCCTTCAAAGATCACAGCTATAACTGAGTGGCCTGCGCCTAAGAATGTGCACGAAGTGAGGAGCTTCATGGGCTTGGCTGGATATTATAGAAAGTTCGTTAAGGACTTTTCAAAAATTGCTGCCCCAATCACTTCGTTGCAAAAGAAAGAAAAGAAATTTGTCTGGACAGACAAATGTGAATCTGCCTTTAAAAAGTTAAAGGAGCAGTTAACTACAGCACCTATTTTGACTGTACCTGATCCAAATGGAGATTTTATGGTTGTAACGGACGCCTCAGGAGAAGGCCTTGGAGGTATTCTGTTACAGAATAACCATGTTATCGCTTATGAAAGCAGAAAGCTTAAGTTACATGAACAGAACTATGCTCCACACGATCTTGAGCTCGCTGCCATTGTACATGCGCTTCAAATATGGAGGCATTACCTCCTTGGCAAGCCCTTTGAATTAAAAACAGACCATCATCCGGGGCTGAAGTATATTTTACTCGCCAAATCTGAATGCAAGGCAACGAAGATGGTTAGAATTTCTGTCTCAGTATGATTTTGATATAAGCTACATTAAGGGCAAGGAAAATAGAGTAGCAGATGCTCTGAGTCGAAGGAAGCATATCTCTGCTCTTATAACGTTAAGAACTCAATTTAAGGATGAGGTAAAAGATGCCTTGGAATCGGATCCTTATTTCCAGCAAGTCAAATCAGCACTTGCTGCAGACCCGCAGGACAGCAGGTATAAGGGATTTCGTTTTGATAGCGAAGGAGTTCTGAGGTTCGAAAACAGGGTATATGTACCTGTGGCAAATGACTTAAGAGGGAAATTGCTAACTGAATTCCATAATTCACCTTTTTCTGGGCACCCTGGCATTACAAAAATGCTTGCTGATCTTAAGCAGCAATATTTTTGGAAGGGAATGAAAAAGGATGTGGTAGAGTTTGTAACACACTGCTTGGAATGTCAGCGTGTTAAAGCGGAACATATGCACCCTTCTGGATTATTGTATCCCCACAGCATTCCGCAGTACAAGTGGCAAGTGATAACGATGGATTTCGTTCAAGGATTGCCTATGTCAAGAAATAAACATGACATTATCCTGGTTGTAGTCGACAAATTGACCAAAGTGGCACACTTCATTCTTTGGTAATTTGAAGGACGATGCACCGATTTAGCAAGAAGATTCGTGCATGAAATCTTGAGTTGCATGGAATACGGAATTAATCATATCGGACAGAGATCCGAGGATGACATCAAGGTTTTGGCAAACGCTTAATGCAGCCTTGGGAACTAAATTAAACTTCAGATTCGCATATCATCCGAAGCGGATGGACGGTCGAGAGAGTTAATCAAGTTTTAGAGGACATGCTAAGGATGTATTGCATGGACCAGCAGTATAAATGGGAGGAATACCTTCCGCTGGTAGAATTTGCTTACAATAACACCTATCATGCCTCTTTAAAAATGGCGCCCTTTGAAGCATTGTATGGAAGAAAATGCAGAACCCCTGTCAGCTGGGACAGCGTTGAGGACAGAGAGGTAATTGGGCCAGAAATCCTTATGGAAATGGAACAGCAAATCAAAATGATTCGGGAACATCTAAAGGAGGCTGCCAATAGGCAGAAGAGCTATGCAGACTTGAAGCGGGTTGACAGGCATTATAAACTTGGAGAGAAGGTCTTTCTTCGGGTGAAGCCGAAAAAGAGCTCCATAACTTTTGGCAAGGCTGCCAAGTTGTCGCCACGTTACGTGGGACCTTTTGAAATTATTGAAATAATCAACCCTGTAGCTTATCGTCTAGCATTGCCTCCTGCTTTGTCTCAAATGCATGATGTTTTTCATATTTCTTTGCTTAAGAAATACGTGCATGATTTATCACATGTGCTAAATTGGAATTCCTTGCAGTCCAAGACCGGGAATAATCGTGGTTAAGCCCATTCGAGTGTTGGGAACTCTTGATTGTACTTGAGAAATCGCGAAGTGAACCAATGTAAGGTCCAGTGGGACCAGTTCAGCGAAGAAAGTGCAACTTGGGAGAATCTCGAAGAAATGAGATCTACTTTTCCACACCTGTTTAACTGAATTTGAAATTCAGAGAACTGAAAATTCTACCAAATTTAGACAATTATTAGTCTATTGTACAGTTGTCTTAAAACATTGTTTTTAAGAGAGAATCTGTTTTTGGTATGAACTTATGAAGGAAGGACAATAACTGAACTTTGTCCTAGGAACTCCTTGACTTGTTAATCTGATCATCGGGACGATGATTCTTTAAGGAGGGAAGAATGTAACACTCTGATTTTGTATGTTAACTTGGTAAATGTTTTACATACTGTTATAGCTCTTGGAATGAAAGCAAACATGTTAAGATACGTCTTGATCTTAAGAGAATGTGTTGCTAATTTGGATTCTTGCATACTGTGATTTATTGCATGGGACAGCAAATATTGTACTTGTGTGTTTGCTGATGTGACGACAGATTGTCGTATAATTGCTTGCTCTTGTGCTGATTGACAGCATACCCTGAATCAACTCCATTGATTCAAGTATGCTGAGGTCCTCTTGTGTTTTCTATGTTAATTCACACTTGAACTGGACTAGGATTATTATGAGCGTGCAGCGCCTGATTACAGTGTGAATAATAGCTAGCACGAAAATGCCAAGCGAGCAGGGTTCGATTCTTGAACCTGTCTTTGTCGAGTCGGGACCTCGTGGGGCGAGAAACGCCTGGACACGGGTGGCCTTGGCATGTAATCGAAGGACGGAACGTCTGCTCTGCGTTAACGTGAATGTTAGTAAGAAATTTGGAAGGAAGTTGTTAGTGTTAGTGGTTAGTGTGAATTAAACCTAAACTAACCCTAAGACCTAACATACATCCTACACTACTATCCTAAGTGGATTTTTAAATTACAAAAAAAAAAAAGAGGGAAAAAATAAATCTAAATTCTAAAACCTAAGGTTTAACTAAGACCTAGGTCGAATGAGTTATGTAACCTAAACTAATCCTAAACTAAGGGGTACGCAGACCCTTGGGAAGAAAGGGATAAGGATGGGAAGGAGGCATTCATTGGAATTAAATGAACTGTCCCTTCGTGGACGGCGCCAGTTTTGGCGGGCAGGTAAGGAATTTAGAGGCATCTATTTTGAAATAGAGCCAAGTTCAGTTTGCTTGGAAAATTTGAAACTTAGAACTCGCCAACCCAAGTGGCGGTGGCGCGGAAAGTGAGGAAAAAGGCAAAGCCTTTAATGCATTAATGGTTTTTGGTCCTCGCGACCAGTTCGCCTTGGAAACAGCATGAGGAAAAATTGATTTTCATTTTTGTTGGTTCGAGCCTTTTGTAAAGTTGCTCTGCATTTGGTTTTTTTGACCTGGTTCGGTCGAACCAGCTCTTGGCATTTGACATTTTGTGGAGATTTGGAGGCTGTTGTTAAGCCTGAAGAAGGAAGGAAGTGTTGGAGAGTTTGTGTTGTTGCTGTGGAAGGAAAAACACGGCAAACAACGTTTTCTTCGAGCTCTGGAAAAGAGGTTTCAGGCATGTTAAGCCCTTCTCTTTAAAATCTTTGCTTTGATTAAATGTTTCATTAAAACAACCCTGCTCTTGGGTTGGGATTGCTTGATTGTTGTTGAGTTGATTTGGAAATGGATTTTGTTGGTTCTTGCTCCTTTTCTTTGGAAAATGATAAAAAGATTTGCTTTTGGTTGCTCGGCCTTGATCTGTCCTTGCTCGAGTCATGTTGGAAATGATTTACAGTATTGGTTGTTGACTGTATAAATGGTTTGAAATGGATATTCCCTTGACTGTTCATGTTGCTCGAAATTGGAATAGGGTCATGCAATCGCTCCTTATAGTGAAATTGTTTCTTTAAGTATAATCTTTTCTTGCTGTCATATTAAGAACTGTCCTTGCATGTAAACAAAAGAGTGAAGTGGAGATACCGCCGTGTATATTTCTATGAATTGGGTTTGTCGACCCTTGCTGTCTTTTCTTTCGGAAAGGTTAAGAAAATTGTTTCTCCGTTGATGTGTTAAACTGTTTTGTTCTTCTCGAATGGATTTACCTCCATGAGGTGCTGGTTATGGGTATTTTATGGAAATTTTAATTGGTTATTCTTGTGGAATGGAAGGTAAACTGTACAGGTTACTTGAGTTGTTTTTGGCATTGAAACTATACGTCCTTTTGCTGATGGACTAAAATAAAAGAAGCATTAGTGTTTGAAATTGTTTCTTATTGAAAGTTTCAAGGATATAGATCCTTTCCTTCTCCGGTTTTGGGATTTTGGATGGAAGTGGCATTCGGGTTTCTTGTGAGTAATTGAACTCGAACCATAGGAAGTTTAAGCAATAATGTCATTGCGTTGTACCTTTTCTTGAGTAGAAACTAAGCGAATACGTATTGGGTATTCGCGAAATAGGGAAAAAGGATAACTGTTTTTCCTTCTTAAAGTTATCTCTGGATTTCATTTCTTCTGATTGAAAGAATAAGGTGGTTTCACTGTGTTATATAAATGCTGGTTGGTCTTCTTATGCGAACTGCTGACACAGTTTCCACTTGATTGAATTCTATGCAAAGAATGATTATATTTTTATATAAAAAAAAAAAATTTGGGATCTAATTTGTTTTCTGAGTTTGCTCTGGCTGTACTGAGCTCGTGCAATTAACACCTGGTTCGGGTTTGCTCTTATAGAAGTATGGACAGTTGAATATGAGTTGTTTGGGGTATTGGAATGAACGGTACAGGCCTTGAGAGTTTGTTTTCAATAAGAACGACTGTTCTGTTATACTTATAATGAGCTGTCTTGTTTGAGATGAACACGGATTAGGTGTTTGATTTCGTCTTGAACAAATGGTGTTTCATAGTGGAATTTAAAGAGAATGAATTCTTTTCCTGCCTGCTGTTTTATCCTGATGAAATTCATCGTCATGAGAATAATGGATTGCTGTAGGTAACAGTGATGAATAAATGTTATTCTGAACGGGGAACGTTACTAGAATTAGATCATTATGTGAATAATTGACTGCATGATTGAAATACTATTTCTGTTTAAGTATGCAGCGAAAGAAATACGATTTTCTTTATTATGGCAATTATATGGTATGTAACCTTATATTGTTTGATCTCGGATGTACCTAATGTTGTACTAATATGTTTTGGATCCTTAAAGGAGTCTGATTCCAATGAAGTATGGATATGAATGGTGAATTCTTTCCTGTCTTCGTTTAAAGCTGATTATTTATGAAATTATTCATGCTCCCGGAAAGTGAATTCCGAGTGGATTTTGTAAGTTTCACTCTGAACTGTTATTTTGATTTGTCTTTCGTATGGATTTCACTGTTAGGACAGTCATGTGGAAAGAAATAGAGATATGAATGAATGTTGTAGAAAAATGATCTTTCTTCTTTCATTCAGTTAGAAATCTGGAATTCGTGAATGATGAATTTTATAGTGCTTAGATGGGAGCTACTATATGCATTGCTGTTCGCTTTCTTGTTTGTACTTGAATGCTTTAAATTTAACATGCTTCATGAACGGAAAGGAAAGTAATGGATTTATATTCAGTTAGTTTCATCCTTTACATTGTTATTAATGAAAGGCGTGGAAAGGATAACTGTATGCTATATAGGCAGCAAACTACTTGTATTCCTAACGTTACAAATATTGTAAATTGCTATTGCAATGATTATGTGGAAATGGGACAGCAGTCCCTTGGCTGATGGTGTGATGATATTTGTCGATAGTTCGGTTGTTATGCTGATCTCTCCTTTGTGCCTATTTTGAGATTGATGTTTCTTTGTCGTTTCATAAAAGCGGGGTTCTTTTATCAAAAGCTTGATTAGTTGAAAGCATCTTATTTTAAGGATAAGTGCTTAATGTGCTCGGTTCAAGGCCCGACCCGTGCAATTCATTTTGCAGATGGAATTTGATTAGAATGAAGACGTGGCTGTCTTCTGATGCCTCTTGATTAGATGTAAATTATAATGTAACTGTTGCTTTTATTCCTCTTGAGGAATTGTGAAAGAAGAAAATATATTCTTCTGACCTTGAGTTGTATGGATGCTTTGTAAAAACTATACCCAATCAGCTGGATTGGCAAATGTACAAATTATGACTTACAATATTGAATACAGTTACAAGTGTGATATTTTCAATAATTATATCAGTTGATATTGTTGTTTAAATTGGAAATATGATGTTATTTCCTGAGTTGGAATTGTTTCATTATCCTTGGATGGATGTTGAATTGAAACTGATATCTATTCTTACTTAAATACAACTTTTAAGTTGAACAATGCAATTAGTTCATACTTGGGTAAAGATGAATTTTTAATTGACATTAAAAAGGATTAAGAAGAATATGATTTCATAATCAGAGGGTATTCAGGATTAGCTTAGGAGCTAAGGAATATCAATTTAAATTTGGAGTATTCGAACTTCGTTTTCGAACTCCATCATTGATCCCGTTTGATAAAATTCAGATTAAAGGATATAGGATACATATATCCATAACTAATGATCCTTAACTATATAACGTTAAGGGGAACAAATGAATTCATTTCTCGAAGATTAGACCTCGTTTGAATGACGTCTAATAAGTTAATATTCTGAAATTAGTTGCAGTTGGAAACATCTTGGCTAAGTTTAATAGGTTAAACTTATTACGTCCGTTAGTACGGGCTGCTTAATCAATGATTAAGAAATGAACCAAGTAAGGAAATGTAGCCCTTCGATACGAAGGAGACGATACTTGGCAAACTAATGGGACAGTTTAGTCCCTCTTAGTTATATACAACTGCAGTGAAAGCGAGGATCAAGGGATCAGCGTGGATGCTGAAAATTGCTTAAACTATTAACTCGTGGCTAAGTCACTTGGGCAGGATGTGTATTCTCGATGGGAGGATTCTGCAGGACATTGGCATACGCCGGCTACGGCAAAAAGGTGTCTTCATGAAGACGGGGTCTTCATGACGACACAATGTTGCGGTGACATATAGCAATGCCCTCCCGAATTAAAACATTTAGAATACATAGGTGAATGTGTAGATCTTAGGTGGGGTGGAGATAGGGTATGATCGGTATATAGAGTGACTCAGGAATACTAAAGATAATCGGACACACGGAGTCGTGGGGTAACGACACCGTATGTCTGCGTATCTTTAGTTACTGGAGTGCCTTCTATACCCGTTCATATTACTATTTGGAATTGAAAATTTAAAACCGAACTTAAACGATGAGGGTGGTAGGAACCGGGAAAGACCATTCTAGATAACGGTGAAGTGAAGTGAAGGACGTATTCCGTAGATGTGTATCACATCTAGGAATATGATCATGCAAAGCATGTGAAAATCTTTGGCCAAAGTATCGCAATTCTTTGGTTGCGTTGTCCTTATCACTTAATTTAAGATGCGGGATGTCGGATGAATATCGATAATGATATATTCGAGATAGGCTTCTTAAATGGATCACTTTGATAATAGGGAAGGTTATGAGAACAAGTATATAAAATATACTATGCATAAACAAACATGAAGGATCGGTTGTTGCCGAGTCATGTACATGAAGGATCGGTTGTTGCCGAGTCATGAAATGAAGGATCGTTGAAACTCGAGCCATGAAAATGGAAGGATCGGCGAGTTCATCGAGTCATTTACAGCAGCATATAGAATCATTATAAGATTGAATGGCATTGAATGTGTGTTCCATATTGTAAATATGTGAGCAGGGAACATTCGTTTTAAAAAGAAATTGTATGATCAAAGCTGTGTTGTTTGGGTAGAGAACAATTATTAAATCTTGAACGTGTGTTTGAATTTTATAATTCATAACAAAGAACGTTATATAAAAATAAAAAATAAAAAAAAAAAATAATTTTTTTTTCCCTTGTTACGGTGTTTTAAATTGAGGATGTAAAAATAGAATATTCTAGGCATGTGATAGAAGGTTCAATAGACATAATTATAAGGAATGGAGATCCTATATCCGGAAAGGCATGCTTCCATGGAGGACCACTTTGACACTTGGTAACAGATCTTTAACCCGAAATGCATGGCGGTGGGTGACAAGGCTATATATACAAGCGACGGTAGAAGAAATATATATAGTAGATATAGTTGAAGAAAGGTGAAGCCCTATAGAAAATAGAATGGAGGATGTTATGGGTTAGGGATTAGAAGATCTCTGTGAGCAATGACACACTTAGAGGGATGGGTCTGCATTTTTCTTTGTAATATGATGAACATGGTATAGTTATAATGCATGACTTGGCTCTGCATAATTATATGAGGATCTGTTATGACCTCAAGGGATGTAATGTGGGTTATTAACTTTGATAGTATGAATATAATGCTCTGTTATAAATCATCTATGTTCAATACTTATGCATTTCCTTTCGTATGAATCATCTGCATGTGCTTTGCTTGTTACTTCTCTTACCTGCATATAATGAGATGATAACTATTCCTAAGTTCATAAGAATACGGTTTAGCTCTTTTCTGTCCTACATTTGATTATATGTTCTAAGGTGATGCATTCTCACAAAACTCACATAAAGGAGATTCTCGGCACCCGCGTATGCCTCGGGTGAGCACCTAGCCCCCACTGGGTGATATGCCGACACACATGGGATTTTCCTATTATGCGAAGGGTATAAAAATCACTACAATCAGCCTTTAATGAGTTTCACAACTCCTCTAGATCAACACTTTGACCAGATTCAAAAGCTGCTATGCTTACTCATATGAGAAATGTAAAAACCGGTTTGGCTATGGAACCTATCAATAACATGGGTATGCATATGATGAAAACAATCAAATGGAGGATGTTGGTATATTGGAGAAAGTCCAATGAATGGATCTTTGGTATGGTTCAATCTCGTGCTACAACAAAAATGAAGGCATTCAGATTGGTTGTAGGCTGCCTTGTCCATGGGAAGACCCTTTTCCAAGATATTAACTATAGCCCAGAAAAACCTTGATTTCATGAATGAAAATATTCCTGAATTACATGGTGGATTAAGGGTATTGAAAAATATGAGCAAAGTGCAAGACAACCTTGTCAATGGGTAATTCAATCACCATCTCCTTTCTTTTCTTTCTCCCCCAAGCTCTATCGTATCAACATTATCATGAGTAAATTCCATTGTATGTTGTCCTAGATGTTGAGTTCCCTTCTCCATCTCCTAGCCTACCATCTCATCTCTATTTTTCCACCCTTTTCCCTTCCAAGAATTCAATCCCTCCATACCAATAGGAAGTTCCATGCCTCCCACCACTACAAATGGTTACAAAACATGTTGTAACCCAATCCAACCCTCCTTTAGGCATTGTCTCAAGTTTATCTTGGGAAGGAAACAGTACTAAAACTAGATAAGAGGAACAAGAAGGAGAGTCCAGTCAAGAAGAAATAATTAAAGATTGGAAAATATGGGCTCTTAGTTTCGGGATTGATAAGATCCCCTTGCTGGTTAAACCTATGAAGGAGATGGAGGTCCTACCACAGGTGGAGGCTGATTTTGTAGAGGAGCAAGAATAAGAAGCAGATGATCAATGATCTCTTTTCTCTGAATGTAGTGTGCATATTGGCACCATATTCTCATGGATTGTTAATTCACCTCAGCTCATAGAATTAGAAGTGGAAGAGGGACCCCAAATCCACAAGAAGAGGAGCATGTGAAAACAAAAGAGGAAAAGCTCCCTAAAGTGCAAGATGTTTCGATGGAATGTAGTGATCCTCATTGTCTTGCATGCCTAGAGGTTGTTGTACTATTGGAAGGTTGCATTGAGCCACCACAACCATTAACATCAGTTGCAACCAACCATGAGGAGCCTCATGTTATGGATGAGAACAATCAGATTTTGAATCCTTGGATGAAGAAGAAATCATAGGAAGCTTCTTGCTTTCTTTTGATGATGAAATTTTAGATTCTTCTTCTATCACATCTTTACAAGAATCTAATTTTGTGGAGGAGTTTTATCTCTCAAACTTTATGTTTGAGGAGGAAGAGGAGATGATGAAAATAAGATCAAATCAGTCATCATGGAAAGGGAAGTTTTAGAAGAAGAAAAGTTATTTGTAGAGGTAGAGCAGCATTCAGATCCACCTAAAAGCAAGCACCTTCTTCCAGAAAGTCTATAAGATATCCCCATTCAAGGGGATGCAATTCAAAAAAATGGGAAAATCAAAAGGATTAGCCCATTGGTTCCTATGGCCCCATGCCCAATTAAGTATTTAGCTTCATTGCAGCCAAGGGAGAAGTTGACACCGATCATGATCACTTCAGAGCATGAGGATAATCTTTAAAGCACAAAGGATCAACTACAACACCTCTAACCAAATGATGAACATCTTGAGAAGGTATTCATTTTGTTTATTGATACCTTCGGTGGAAGATTGGGAGGTAATTTTTCATTCTTGTTACATTCCATATCCATTGCTAAATTAATTATATGGCCACACTTTGTAAAGAAGGGAAGCTATTTCTCCCTGCTTGTTACAAGATTTGTTTAAATTTTCCTTGTTATGGTTAGATTAGGATAGGAGTATATATATTTCTAGCGAGAATAATTTCTTGTGCACACTCTGCATGTCTTACTTAGGGCATGTATGATTTCATCTTTTGTGTATAGTCTTGTTTGTGTTGCTCTAAGATGTACATTGCACTGTGCCTTTCAATTATTACAATAGGCAAATATATAGTTGCATGTAATAGTTACAAACTTCAAATCAAACAAATGTAGAGAAAATGAAATTAGTTAAGGAAGAATCTTGTTAATTTTATGCAAGAACAGAAAAAGCTTAATGCTCTTATGCCCGTGCAAACAATCAAAGATTAGCCAACAACCCAATTCAGAACCAGCTCCATCATTCAACCTGGAATATCGCATCTATGTGAATGAGTGAAATTTAAGTTGAAAATAATTTTTAATACTCACAAAACAATTTTCAAAGACTTTCTTATGAAATATGAAAATACAAGCAAGTGAGCAACAACTACGAGAAGGTAAACAAGTGGCACTCAAAGCATCCCGTGGTCAAGAATTTCAGAAGTTCGAGACGGTTCATGTTGATCACACAGACTCCATGCCCAATGTATTGATACATGTAGCTGGTCATACTCCAATTAATAGGCTAACAACCCCTTTGAGTCGTCAAATGTTATCCCATTTCACCCTCTAGTGAAATTAGATGAAAGACAAGCTTGCATGAGGAGCATTTTTCCAACATTCTAAAAAGTATCTAATATACCTCAGAAACCCGAGAGAAGATTGACAAGATTTGGACCAGATTGGAAGAATCCTTAAAAAATTATGCCTTGGGTGCTTGTAGAACTAGGCCAAGCTAAATGTTTGGAACCGAGCTACTTTTAGTTCCCTGAGCTTGTCAAGAGGAGGACAAGCTATTCCTTCTAAGCAGTGAAGGGGTGTTATCGAGTTATACCCACCGATTTGTTTAGTGGAGAATGCAAGCCAGCCACTTCATTGCTAGACCAAGCTGGGTCAACCTGGATTTCCCAACAAAGCTAAACCATCTCTTTCTATCTAGTTGGCTATTTGATGAAACTGCGGTCAAGTCATGCATATAAATTCATAGGATGAGGAGTGAGTTGTTTCAATATCAGCCAAGTTGTGCAAAGTAGGTGATGAGCTAGCGAGCGGGTCAAGGTTGTGGTGTGAAGGATTCTCTCGGGATTAGAACCGAGCCATTTCACATACATAAATCTCTGCGTAAGTGCCAACTTGAGATCACAGTTGCATTATCACAATGGAAAAGGAATGCATTTTAAGGTGAAATAGGACCAGACTGAGCTTGATGCTTACAGCATGGGATTTAAGGGGCAAGTTGGCCGTCCGGAAGACCGAGAAAACAAGAGTCTTGAGCTCACGGGTGAACAAAGAACATGGAGCTTGACACGTGTTATTATGGCACACTTCAAAAATAGGAGAGAAGGATGGACACCCCAACCAAGTGTGGAGCATCAATGCAATGAAGTGAGTCAATAACTGAGTTTAGCTCGCAGAGGTCGAGGATGGTAAGGATCTCACTAGAGGTATAGGGACGAGTTGGTGGATAGTTATGTAAGTGATGCCGAGCTAGGAGATATAAGAAAACAAAAGAGCTAGATAGGATACCTGGTTAGGTCAGTTACGCATTAGCAGGAGCTCGACACGTGGTCGCAGAGTTCGACATTCAAAGAGGAGCCCTCGTGGCACATACGGCTGGAGGAAGTAAGTCTGCATCTCAATGTGACGACGTTGGTGAGGATGAGTTGGTGACTCAGTAAATTGAATGGAGGACCTCTCTATCCAAAGGAATATCGAGCCGATGTGCATATAAAACAAGCCTGGCGTATTGAACTAGATCGGCATACATTGGATGGTAAGTTCATATGGGAGTGGCCAATGAAAAATATGGGACCCAATGTGGCACCCAGTTATATGAAGCGTGGGACGGTGGTGTGGAAAGGTATAACTCCAAAAAAAGGGCAAACAAAGAATGGGTGCACCCAACTAGCCCATAGGAAAATCCAAGTGAAGATCTAGCTCTTCCAAGCTGGTTGAGCTAGCAGAAGTATAGGAACATATAATACATTTCACCTCACTTAATGCATAGGTTGAAAATCGTGATGGGCCCACATAATTGTTAATGCCCAAATATTTTAAAGATATGTAGAATAAAAAAAATTGGAGAAAGGGAAAATTTATTTGTGATTCCAAACCAAGATTTAATTATTTTGTTTTGTGAGGAGCAAGAAGCTGTGCAAATCCAAAACAGCTACCTACACTCAAAATATCACAACTTGATCATTTATCAATGAAATTACACAAAATTAGTGTTGTCTCGAATTGTGGTTCCAAGACAAATGAAAAAAGCTAATAAATTTAGATATTAATGGAGATTTGATTGACTATTTCTCATAAAACTATCCCAATTCGGATAGGTAGTTGGAAAGTGGTTGAGAGTGTAATTAATGAGTATGGCCATTATTTTCTCCAACTACTGAGGTCATGGGGCGGTGTGAGGAGGATTTTGTAAATATATTTCCATCATTTCACCTCATTTATTACATCTTGCAAATGGTTGCAAAAGAAGTTTTGGGATTTCACTCCACTTCTCTCTTGCTCATTCTATAAATTGGAATATAGGGCTCATTTCGAAAGGAGTTAGTCATTTTTACTTTCGCCTCTGTTTCTTCTCTATTAGGGTTTGAATATGAATCTCAATCCTCCTTTCCAATCTTTTTAATGGAATATTCCTTTCCTTTTTCCTTTGTATTTTTATACTGTGCATAATTTTGGAGCAATATAATATGTCATGTGATGCATTTTGTCCATCCTTTGCATGTTTTTATTGTCTCTACTTGCCTTTATTCACTGCAGGTATATCGTGCATATTCCTAATGTTCACTACATGTTTTAGAAGTTGTGCTTAGTGGGTTTGAAGTGGTGTTATGTGTGAATCTACCTTTGGACTTTGGTGCATTTTTTCCACTTTTTTCACTTCTCACCTTTCTCCATTTCAGGAAGTTGGATTCTTTATTAACATCCTCCTTTTCTGGTGTATCACCATTGCTTTAGTGTAGGCTTTATTTTTATGTACTCTCTCTCCCTGACCTGTTGGATTGTTAGGATAGGATTAGTTTTCTTTTCCTGCACTAAGAATGGTTTGTGGCAGGTTTTCTAGGAGCAGAGCCAACCTTCTCTAGAGGGTTATCTCATGTCTGCAAGTCCCACAACTTGAGAGATAACCCAATGTTGCCCAAAAGGTAGGGATCCATAACCAAAAATCCCAATATACTACTTTTTAGATATAACTTGATTACCTTAGCAGACACTAAGGTCAAAACATATTGCTTAAAATTTTTGTTATCATGAAATTACAACACCCCAAATGGCCTAATTTGTGGATGGGGAATTCGGTGTAATTTGTGTAACATTGGATCATCTCTCAAGTTGTGGGACTTGTGGGATTGAGATGAACGCCCATCGAAGGTTGTTTCATACTCCTAAACTACTTGCCACAAGATACTCTCAGTGTAGGAAAAACTATCTAATCCTAATCTAATCTTCCAAGGGACCAAGGAGAGAGAGTGCATGAAAATAAAGCCTACACTAATAGTGGTGATACACCAGAAAAGGAGGTTGTTGATCAAAATTTTGATTTCTTGAAATGGAGAGAGGTGAGCAATGGAGAGGGCGGATAAGATGCACCACATGATAAAGATGAGATTCACATAGAAAAACACTTCAAACCCATTAAATAAAACTCTAAAACCTGTAATAGACATCAAGAGAATGTACAATATACTCTACAATGGAGAGATGCAAGAGAAGACAATAACACATGCAAAGGATGGACAAAATGCATCACAAGACATATTTTATTGCTCCATGACTATGCACAATACATCATTATTGGGAAAGAGACAATAAAATTCTATTACAAAGAAAAGAGAGGAGGCTTAAACACCATATTCAACCCTAATGAGAAGAAAGAGAGAGAGGGCAAGAGAAAAATGACCAAATCCTTTACAAATGAGCCCAAGATTATAATTTATAGAGTGAGAAAAAGAGAGAGAATGTAATCCTAGATTTGTATTTTCAACCACGTGAAAGTTTTCATAAATGAGTGTAATTGATGGTAAAAAGGCTCCCCATGCTGTCCCATAACTGCAAAGCAGCGGTGAAATAATGATGACCATGCCTCTTAACTGCAATCCCAACCACCAATAAAATCAATGTTCTAGACCTGGCCCGCTTTCCTTTAAAATATTTCTTGTATTTGTATCAACTCCACGAATTTATTGGATTTTGTGTATCGTGCTCGGATCCGTGATTCCAATGAGACCAATTTTGTGAAAATTCATTAGAAATTTCTCCGATTATGGCTTTACGAGTGTAGGTAGATATTTTGAATTTGCTAGGCATTTCTTACATTTTACGGGACTGAACATTTAATTTTTTAGAGCTGGAGATGTTTCTTTTATTTTCACCCACCTACCCTTATTAAAAATAATAAATCTAGTTTTTTTGGCATAGAATATGTCGAGCCCTTTCCAAAAATTCCAATCTTGTCGAAATCGAAGCTCGGATCAAAAGTTATGCCTATTTTAAGATCAGGGTCGAGGTGTTCCACGTGGGCTCTCATAATCCACATTAAACCACTTTCCCTTTGCATTGCGGGTATTGCGGGTTTTAGATATCTTGTGGTGTTGGGGTAAGTACAAGGATCACTTAGGCCGTTGGGACTCAATTTACCCGTAATTCACTCCGACTCCTTTGATGTGTGGCGATTTTTCCTTCGTGGGGAACTCACGTCCCCATGGTACTCATGCCATTCGGGCCTCTAACTTCCATCTTTTCCACAATACATTAAACCCGCTTCATCTCCTTTATTGTGTGGAAATTTCACCTCTACGGGAACTCACGTCCCCGCGGTACTTTTGTTGTTTGGGCCCGACCTTCCACCTTTTGCAATACATTGGATCCACTTCAATGCCCTTTGCAAATCGGTCAAGTCGGGATTTTGGGGAACTCATGGCTTGATGGAACTTGTGCCTCTTGGCATTGGGACCCGATTTACCCACAAATCATTGTTTCTTTAGCATTTCATACCCAAGTCAAGGATGAGGAACCCTAGTTCCATCATTTGTCGTTTAACTCGCCGCACCTGGACTCCACAATACATTAAAATAGGCATTTTCCCCATTTCTCTAAATTTTTAGCAATTTTTGCTAACTCCTTAGATTTTTCTTGAATAGGGAAGTTAGAGAAAAGCAAAGGGGTGCCTCCAAAATCCAATTTTTGTTTTCACCATTTCTACTGTTCAAGTTTAAAGAAATTGTGTAAGTTATAGAATTTACCTTGAGGGTAAATTTTGGATAACAATTTCTCCTCAATCCACTAATCAAAATAAAAAAATTCTATATCTTTTCAGATTTCTAATGTTTATAACTACAAAACTTATTTATATTTTTCTTTATTTGCTAGTTAGTATTGATTTGACAAATATGAGGCCTTGTTGCAACATTGATTTATTCTATTTAATAAAAATCATAATTCTAAGAAAGACATTTGTCCAATCTTTAAATAAGATATGAGATTTTAAAAAAAAATGTTAATAGAATATTCACTGCATTTAATGTTTATCCAAAAAGGAAGATGTATTTGCATGCTTGGACAAGTGGCACATCTAGAATAGTACACTATTCATAAAAAATAATAAACTTTATTTAACAAATCACATTATAAACAGTTCTAAATTAAATCCCATCCCACTCCTTATATATTTTTACTATTTTGTTTTTGCTAGTCAAAAAGTTTAATCTTTGCTTTATCCCTGTTTGCAATAAAAATTAGATTTGTAAGTTAAATTTTATAAAATACATTTTTTTCTATGTTTGTATTAAAATTTTAACCATAAAAATTTTTATATGGATTATATTGTGTTAAAGACAAGAAAAATAATACTATTATTAGTTACTGCTATTGTGATAAATATTTTAACTGATTTATTTCGGCTATTCCATTTAATAGAAAACTTTTATCTTTAGGTAGGCATGTTCAACTTGTAAAATCATGGTGGTTTTTATTGCACCTAAAAAATCTAGCATATTATGTATTTCAAAATGCCACTTATATTGTTGCATTATTTTCAAGCATAATATGATTCTAGGTCGCTCTATGTTTTTCCAAAGAATTATATATTTGATGCATAATTTAATTTTTGTTTTGTTTTCTACTTGAATTTTAACGTGGGTATTTACAATATGTGCAACATTTAAATTGGGTACTTATAATATATACATATTTTATGCATTCAAAATCATTACATAGGGGCATTCTATTTTTTAGCATTCTGTGGATGTTGGCATACTGTATGTGCATAATTTATACATTAAGTATTAGTACATTGTACTTTCTATCAAAATTTGAAAGTGGTTATTCTTAGCAATATAAAGCATGTAATGCAAAAAATTATAGAAAACTTTTAAAACAATCGCACAACTAGCACATCTCCCAACCATGAGGCATGAACTTCTGCTTTGTCTTATTTAATTTAAAATTTTGTTAAAAAAATTAGTATTAAAAAGTTTTATTAAATATACATGAACATAATGATCGGATACTTTATACAGGGATTAAGTCACCCAGAAACTTTACAATAGAACGCATCGTGAGCATCACCTAGAGTGAACAAAAAAGAAACATGACAAAAAGGGATAAAAAAACTTATCCCAAACTATAGTCCAACATATCAATATACGTAAAACTTGAAAACCATGGAGGAAAACATCCCAAATGATACAATCCACAAACAATCAAACAAAATCTCCAAGAGCCAAGGAACTAGTTAGTATTCAAACATTTGTACTCCTTTGGTTGACGCTCTTCCTATCCTTTCATCTAATCATCCTTCTCACTTGTGATAGGGATGTCGTCTTCACCTTCTCTTACTCATCAGAACTAATGAGGTGGAGATTATACCTACAAACTTTGTATCCCTGCTCCATCTTGACCACATGCCCCTATAACTCCAAAACCAAACTTTTGATCTCTACCATATTGGCCTTGATAGAGTTTTGGGTGATGCAAATTTTCTTAGAGGTGTCGATGCAATGCATGACACTGTTTCCCATATCCATTCCAACTTCGCCTAAAGCCTCCATATCCATTTCCAACTGACTCACCTAGAGATTTTTTTATCAAAATCCACATTCCAACCCATCTTCACTCTCTCTTTCCCTTTAGACGACTCCCCTTTCATATCAATCAGAGAACCTGCAGCCCCAGTACCAATATTTCCCTTCCCTTGAGGTGCCATACTCTTCTTTCTGCTCAGTTTGTTCATATGGTCCGTAAGAGTACAATTTTCATCTGAATCCCCAAATTCGGGCTCTAATTCCTTTGCCACCATCCAGTTTACCATTCTTAAAAAGTAAAAGAATTAGTCCATGGTGTATTAGGGTATCAATATTTTCCTGTTGAAAATCATTCATTGATGTAGAGAGTGACATAAATAAGAAAATGGAAGGCTCATAACAATCTTATGCCTAAACATATTAAGCATAGTAAGATGGTGAGTAAATATCTTTCTATAATTCACTTCAAGAGTAATGTACCTCATAAGGTGGAGGCATACCATATTCCAAATATTAGGGATGTAGAATCTAGCTATACCATCTACTAGTAAGTAAACCATTTATTTATCGTGGAAGAAATTCTCAATTTCATTTTTGCGTCTAGTGTGGTCTTTAAATATCTTTAAGCCCTCCATCTTCATTTCAGTCACCTGCACTATCAAATGACTCGAAACCTAAGTTTCCATGTCGTAGATCACCATGTTGCTATTGTTCCATGCCCGACCAAACTCTAACGCAAGATAAGGATCAAACCCCATGATTTTTGAGATGAAATTCCTAAACCCCCCAATTTTTAGAATGCGCCACAAAGAGGGGTTGTCCTTCATGGCACTATAGCTTATGGTCTCGGTTCGAATGACCACCTCCCATGGTTTTATTCGATTGAGATTGAAAATGGAAGAAACAATGGCCAAAAGCCAATGAATTGTAAGAGAAAAATTAATACAAATCCCACCATATATCCTGCACGTGTGAAGGGTCCTGCTAACCATAAGTACAAGGATGACATCCCAATAAGGGAAAAGAGCCACCGGCACATTAGTACTTAATGTTCTTAATGAGATTAATAACATTGGTGATATCATCTCCCCTCTCACACACTTTAAAATTACTACCTTTAGCCCCCAATTTGGAAAGATAATCCACACATTTATTACCCTTTCTAGGGGTATGAATAATTACATTTATCAAACTCTTTCAGAAAATTTTATTTAGTATCTTTAAGGATATTTCTTATGGTCCAATTATTAATTGTATCCTTTCTCACATTCTTAAGGGTTAAAATCTTGTTTTGAACAACTAACCAGAAAAACATGTTGACATTGGTGAGTAAATCCTTAATCAAAATTTTCCTCTACAAATCCTTTGCAAGACAACATATGTTCGGAAAATGAATATGTTTGGTATAAGAAATGATATTGCAGGTGTTATACTTAAGCATTGTAGTCATGAATATACATAAACGTATGTAGGAAAAGAATTTTTGTGAAACAATTGATCTAGGAATTTTAAAAGAAATCAAATTATTTTAGAAACATGTTCAATATTTTTCATTCAAACAACAACATATTATAAGTACAACATAAAAGTTACTTTTTAGTAAGTAACAAATATTTCAAATAAATACAATTTTCATCCTCTAATATTTACAATTCAATTCTAGTTAAGGAAGGAAGACTTCATCTTGTTGACCTTGGGGAGTAAATCCTTAGTCAATTTTTCCTCTATAAATCCTTTGCAAGAAAACATATGTTTTGAAAATGAATATGTTTGGTCCAATAATTGATATGTTAGGTGTTATACTTAAGCATTGTAGTCATTGATCTCCATCAATGCATGTAAGAAAAACATTTTTGTGAAAACAATTGATCTAGGACATTTAAAAGACATCAAACTATTTTAGAAACATGTTCAATATTTTTTCATTCAAACAACAACATATTATAAGTACAACATAAAAGGAATTTTTAGTAATTAACATATATTTCAATATTTCCAATAAGAATAAATTTTAACATCCATGACACTAGTTGCATACATTCGAGTAGTAACAAATTTAAAAATAGGTTACAAGTTTCACTTCAATCCAAAACTACTATACCTTTTTTGTTCTATCAATTCAATCCTCCAACGGTGGAAGTTCATTATGAGATTAACACTTTGGAGATACTAGTGGAAACTAAACTCAATATGTTTTTATTTAGCTTGTTAAATGATAGTGAATCTTTTGCTCGAAATATTATATTCTTCATTTACATGTTTTTTTCTCACTCGATTTTTTTTTAAATTTCGCAATTTGTCCTTACAAATCCCTTCCTCGATCACTGAAGCTACGCAAGCCTCTAGGGAGTTGTCATTGATCGGTAAACTTATGGGGCCCAGACCGCCTTTGGAAGAGATTCAAAAATGGGTATGTATTAAATGGGATCCTTGTGGTCCAGTTGATATTGTTTCTCTTTCAATGGTTTCATGCTTTTTAATTTTTCCCATAAAGAATATTTTATCTTTCTTTGCTTAGTGACCCTTGGTTCTTTGGTCGGAGAGGATTTTATCTCCATTTTTAGACACCCATATTCAATGCTAAAACGAAACCATGACCCAAACAATGATTTTGGTTTGTCTCCCTAAGCTCCCCTTGGATTTTTGGCACTCCACTATCATTTAAGGCACCACATTATCCATTGGTTCACTAATAGCTATTGATCAAGCTACCAAAGTGGGTTCTAGATTTATCCACGCCATATTTTGTGTCAATGTTGATATTAGTTCACCACTTCCATCCTCCATTGATCTCCACTCTGAGATGGGAACTTGGGTACAACCCATTGAATATGAATACATCCCTAAGGCTTTATCCACCTACAAAATCATTGGGCATCATGCCTAGGATTTCCCATCCAAGCCAGCTTCTAAGTATTAAAGAATAGTTCTTTCCCCAAAATAACAAAGGTAAGTTCATTCCCAAAGTTTCAAATGTTTTCAGCACTTTAAACCTCTTTGATGTCCTTTCTGAGGAGGGTGTTCTCCCATCTTTCTCTCTGCTCTGCTTCTCCTTTTTTCCTCTCTCTTTTTGGAACCTTTTTGTCTCCTATGGTCCATGTTCCTCTCTTGTCCCCGTATGTCAACCCTTCCCTTCCTTCCTTCTTCTCTCTTTCATCTCCCTCTCCACCATTGTCCTCCTCTCCTTCTTTAGACCTTCCTCTTACCTTTCCTCTTTTCAGTTCTTCTTCGGTTGTCTCCTCTCCCCCTTTTCCCCTTCTCTTGGTGAGTTTCTAGAACCGGTCCTTCATCATGTTCCTCTTTCTCCATCTATGTTACCCCTTTTGTCTCTCACTCCCCCTTTGAGAATCCCTCATCTCTCCTTTTGTTTCACTTTCAGTGGATAACAGTCCTACTAAGAATACAGAAATAACACTAAGTTAAAACTAGATGTGGGCCTCAAGAAATCCAAAGGGAGACACACAAATCAAGAAAATATTCAGGAGGAAGCATTTCTAAATATAGCTCAAGGCACACAGGGACTGACTTGCCATTCCAAGTGGAGGTAAGCCCAAATCAAAGAAATGAATATTTTCTCTTGGAATGTATGGGGATTAAATGCCCCAAAAAAAAAGAATTCTCAAATATTTTAGACTCAAACATTGTCTTGATATCTTGATGTTGCAAGAAACCAAACTAAAAGAGGAGGATACTCTTCATAAGTTCTAGCCTAATGCCTTAGTTTTTCACAAGAATCTGCTTGGTAACTCGGTGGTTCTATGAAATTTTGGAACCCGAAGGTTCTCTTTGGGAATGTATTATTAAAACCCCCATTATTTCTAGGGATGTTTTTCCAAGAAATTGGTTCTAATGTGGGTTGGATTGTTGTTAATATTTATGCTCCAAATCTTGAAAACGAGAGAGAAAAATTTTTTGGAAGGAATTGTTGGAATTTGTAATACTTGCAAACACCTCTCATGGCTTATAGCTGGTGATTTCAATACTCCACTATATTTATCTGAGAAGCAAGGAGGAACTAGTGTTAGCACTAATAGCTTGGAAGCCTTAGCTAACTTTATTAGATTGGGTGAATTTTTTGACATTGATCTCCATGAGCTTCCTACACCTGGTCTAACAGAAGACTTAGAATCAACCATATTCAAATAAAATTGGATAGATTCCTTGTCTCTATGGATTGGATTTCCCTCTATAATGATTTATATCTATAGGCTCTTCCTAAGATAGCCTTTGATCACTTCCCCTTACTCCTCACGGCTTTGCAAACCCAGAGCTTGAAACATCCTCCTTTTCACTTTGAGCTTGCTTGGATTCAAAATCATGATTTAGAAAATCTTATCAAGGACTTGGTGGATGACTGATATTCATGGATCAACTATGTACAAGTTCACTAAAAAGCTAAATTATGTTAAAAAGACTCAAGAATTGGAAAATTTAGGTTTTTGGGGATATCCATAGAAGGAAGGATTTGCTCACTTTGAAATTAGCCTCTATCTTAGAGAGATCGATTCAAACGAAGATCTCCTCACCTCCATAAGAAAACTTTCCCTTCTTAGTGATTATCACAATACACTTGTTGAGGAAGAATTCTATTGGTGTTGGAGATCCAAAGTGATCTGGCTTCAACAGGGTGATCAAAATATGAAATTTTTTCATATGACTACCATGAAGCATAAGAGAAGGGATAAAATTAAAGAAATGGTCACTATGGAGGGAAATTATCTAAATAAATATGATGTGATTATTACAAATTATTAGTCAATTACTATGCTAGCCTCCTCCATGCACCACCCCCATGTGAAGAGGATTTGTAGAAATGCTTCAACACATACCCAATTTAATCATTGACGACATTAATGCCAAACTCACCCAACCTTTCTTAGTGGAGGAAGTTAGGAGATTTATTTTTGAAATGAAAGGAGATAAATTACCAAGCCCTGATGGTTTCCCTATGGCATTCTTTCAAACTTATTGGCATATTGTGGAACCTGATCTACATGTTGTTATTTTGGAGTTTCAACAAAATGACCTTCTTTTAAGGGAGTGGAATAATACCTTTGTAGCCCTTGTGCCTAAATCTATGGGATCAAAGTTGATTTCTAACTATAGGCCTATTAGTCTCTGTAACACTTCCTACAAGATTATAACCAAAATGTTGGCTTCAAGCTTAAACTTTTATGACTAGCTTAATTTTGGAACAACAAAATGGGTTCATTGGTGGTAGATTGATCCAAGGTGGCATTATTAATGTTCATGAAGTGATGCATTTAGCTTCTCTCAAAAAATGGCTAGTATGATTATCAAACTTGATATGCAAAAGGAATTTGATAGAGTTAGTTGGCCCTTCTTACTCAAGGTATTGGAGAAATATGGTTTTGGAGAGAAATGGAGATCTTGGATTTTCAATTGCATCTCAACTCCCAAATTCTCCATCCTCATTAATGGTATCCCGCAAGGTTATTTTCCCTCCAGTGATGGAATCAGGAAAGGGATCCCTTTCACCTTCCTATTTATTCTTATGGCTAGATACTCTTAGCAGAGCTTTAGAAGCCGCCAAAAGAGCTACAAGGCGGCATAAGCGGCATTACTACTACCTCAAGGACACTACTGACCTCTCATATTCAATTCACTTGATGACACTTTTCTCGCTAGGTATTGCTTTAGTTCTGGAAGCTAAAGTCTTGAAATGAATTTTGGATTGTTATCAATCAACTTCTGGGAAAAATATAAATTTTAATAAGAGTAGTATCACTTTTATTAATACCCCTACCAATAGGCAGCGGAAGATTGTTGACATCTTTGGCTACATTATTATGGATCTCCCTCCTCTTATTTGGGTCTTCCCCTCTTCTGGGAAGAAAAATCAAGAGTCTATGGAACCTAGTTATTGACAAATTCAAAAAGAAACTTGTTGGATGGAAAGGTTCCCTTCTCAGTCAGGATGGAAAGCTACAACTAGTTAAGGCCACATTGCAGAATCTTGATTTACTTTATTTATTTGTTGAAAATGCCTTCCTTTGTTGCTTCAACTATTGAAAAATTCAAATTTTTTTCTTTGGTCAAGGTCAAAAGATCGAAAGAGAATTCACTTAGTCTCTTGGAATGTGGTTTGTAAACTAACTACTCTTGGAGGGTTGGGCTTGCATAGAATTGTTGATATGAATTCCTCCATGCTTGAAAAATTGGGTTGGGAAATTACAACTAATGGAAAGGCTTCCTAGACATAGATGATGATCTCAAAATACCTTTCTTTGGTGGAAGACTTCTATGTTAAAGACATCCCAAATGGTTTAGATATTTGGAACTCCATCAAAAGCACTAGAAAATTGATTCAAGTTAGGACTAAATGGAAAATTGGGAATGGTAAGTTGATTGCTTTCTGGACTGATAGATGGATTGGAGAAAATGCCTTATTTGTTGATCCATCTAGGATCCAATAAGATCTAGGCTTACTAGAATATGTGGGTCTTATGTTTTTAACTACATTGATCACTCCTCCTCTTACCCACACTGGTTCATTCCTGGTTGGGAAGGGGTGAGCCGTATCCAGCTTCAACTGATTGAAAAACTAAAGCTCTTACTTTTGACACAATATTTTCCCATTTCTTCTATGGAGGATGCTAGGATCTAGCCACTTTCCACTTCTAGTTCCTTTTCTATCAAGGTTGCTTATCTTTCCCTGCCACACCACTCGGAGGGCCCTGCTCTTTCTCAAATTTGGTTGCCACAAGTTATTCCAAAAGTGGGATTTTATACTTGGCTTGCTTCCAAAGATGCCTTCCTCTCCGTGAGAATCTCAAGTGGTGGGATTTACTCCCTCCCTAATAGTGCATTCTCTATTTTGAGGCTCTTGAATCTTCTGCTCACTTGCTCTTTCATTACAACTTTTCCTTTTCTATCTGGAGCCTCCTTACTTAACTTTTTGGAGTTTCTTGGGTCTTTCCTAAGTCCATTTTGGAAGCTCTCTATCAATGGGTGCCTCTTTTTAGGCATCAAATTATTAACCTTTCTTGGAAACTTCTTCTTCCTCACACATTATGGAACATTTGGAAAGAAACACAATAGGTGAATTTTTAAAGAACAACACAGTAATCCCAATAGGTCTTCACCTTGGTGGCGACTAGTCTTCAAGAAAATTTGAATTGTTATATCTGGAAACAACATAAATGTAAAATTTCTCTCAGCATGGACATAGATAGTGGTTGCAAAAACTTCAAATCCCCCTTCAGCCCCCCAATTTGGCTACTTTAAGGGATAATACTACTTGTCCCCTCCTCCTTTAGGTTGGCTTAAAGTCAACACGGATGGTGTTACTAAAGGTAACCGGGAAACTCTAGTGGAGGTGCCTCTATTAGGGATGAACTGGGTCAACTGATGGCTGCCTCTACTTCCTATTTTGGTAAGGGTTCTAACCATAGAGCCGAAGCCCTAGCTATTTTAAGAGGTATGGAGCTTGCTTCTACTTTTGGCTAGGATTAACATAATCGTTGAAAGTGACTCCCTAAATTTGATCAACCTTTTAAACAATAAGGGTGTTTCTAGCTAGGACCATTAGCAACATTATTACGGATATCAGGCTTCTCCAATCTCAATTCTGTAATGTCCAATATCAACACATTTATAGGGAAGGCAATAGAGTAGTTGATTTGTTAGCTAATATTGGAGTTACTAATGAGAAACAACAAACTGGGTTGGGGATTTCCTGAATTACTTCTAAAATCCTTTAATGATGATTATCCTAAGAAGTGTTAATTTGAGAAAGTATTTCTTAGTCACTACTAATAATGATTACTTGGACTTTAGTATTACCCGCTCTAGTCCTTCCTCCACTGCCGGTGATGATTTCATTTATTATGATTTGAAGGTTTTTCTTAATGATTTTATCCATCGCACGTGGGAAGCCAAGATCTCGATTTTTAAATCTTTAATGGTGATGTTTAATCATAAATTGAGGCATCCCTTTTGTTAGTTGGCACGTGGTAGAAGGGGTTCATGACTTTTTATTAAGGCCCATTTTATTATTCTTTTTCACATCATTTCTTCTCATCTATTCGACTCTGCAAAATATGGGGGTGCTCTGGTGCAATTGGAGCCTGCAAACTGTGAAGAACTGAAGAAAGATGAAGTGGTTTGGAATCTGCTTGAGGAGAAGGGGGTTATGCCATTCATTGAAAGGCTTTCAGGGCACTCTATCGTGGTGTCAAGAAACATTTTATCATCCTAGAAGTGGGGTAATGTGAAAGTGGGAAAAACCAAATTTGAAATTACAGTCGAGAGTATTGTTTCCATGATGGGGCTCCCTAACGAAGGAGATATCTATTTTAAGAGGTCCTTGAAAGTGGAAATGGTGACCTTTCTGGCTAAGAGGAAAGAAAAGGTTAACATGTACAAATTGGGCTATGAACGGGCTTCCTTAGGAAACCTTAGGATCAATTTTTTGAGCAAGTTATGTAGTACTTTACGCTAGAAGGTAGTATAAGCTTGTTTTTGGTCCCCAACTCTTCATTTTGGCTCATTTTTGAAATGGTATAAAGGTGAATTTGGCCAATTTCTTGTACCAATCCTTAGATTTTGTCCATGCAAAAGGCTCATGTTGGTGAAGGTCCTTTACTTCACCAAGGTTTACTTTATTTTCTCTTTAAATATGTTGATGCTCGCTCCCTGTCCCACTTTCCTCCTTTTGTTGGTTTGGAGCATTGTCGAGCCCCCCTCCTCCCGCCTCCACCCCATCCTACTCCCCATCGCCTTCATTTTCATCTTAATCCCCCACCTTCCTCTAACCTAGAAGTTGAAATTATGGGCCACCTTGATGTTGCTTCCTCCCCCCTACTCACTCGCCACCCTCTTATCCTCCATGTGTAGCTATCTCTCCCCCGATGGCAGCTCCACTTCCACTCTAATTTCTCCCTCACTTGGTGTTGCGGGATTTGTTTCTCCTAGTTTAGTGGATGATGGTTCAATTATCAATATTTTTCTTGCTATTTCTAATGCCTACCCAAATTCTCTGGTCCCTTCTGTGGTTGTTGAAAAAATGGAATTCTTTGATGATGATGTTGTCACGAGAGGAGTTTGGCTTTGTTGCGGAGGCTGACATGATGAACACGGATGATGTCGAGGAGGATTTTGGCTATGTTGTGGAGGCTACCACCGAGGACCATGTCGCCTCTGCCTCTATGAAGAATGCTGATTTGGACCATTGAGATGAGGCTGCCACCGAGCTGATTCAAGGGATCTTGGTAGCATCAAAAGTACTCTCAATGTTATTAAGAAATGGAAAGAATTTATTGATGAATCTTGGGTTCATCTTCAAAATGGTTGCATGGAACTGATACATGTTGTTGAAACTCTTGCTGACAATTATGTTGATACTGTTGTGATGGAGGCAGTTAATGATATTAAGAATATTATACCTATATAGCTTGGGGTGTGGGCTTTTTTGTTATTTTACCACTAAAATCAAAATAATATCTCACTTTTTTTTCAAAACCTTGAGACCACGAAGATCCAAATATTATGTTGTGTCATAAGCTAGTGGATGTTAAGTTCAAAATATCATTCAGTAACTTGTTAAATGAAAGCGACCACTAAGCTCAAAATAATATAAACAACCAACTGTTGAATGTACCTGGAACAAAACAATCTTGATTCAAGTTAATATATATACCCACACCAGTCTAAATTCATGTAAGGGTTTAATATAAGAATAAATTTTAACATCCACGAGGCTAGTTAAAATATGAAAAATCATATTATTCTTGTCATGTATTTGTAATTGTACATGTAAGAGAACACAAACCCAATAAGCATATTATTCTTGTCATGTACATGTAATTGTATCTACATTTAAATTTATCTTGGTTTGAACTAAACACACTACTCTCCATTGAAAAAATAAGACCTCGGGATGGAGAGGACTTGTGGGGATGCATTTTTTGAGACAACACCATCCCCATCTCATTCCATTAAAATAGTGTTTTGTGAAATCACCTCACCAAATCTCACAAAAAATTCCCATCACAAGTGTTTCTTGTGCTCCTTGTAACATCTCTGTGCTTACCCACTTCATTTCCATGTGTAGAATGAACAACCTTGGAGAACCTAAATGTAACAAATAGATGTGTCAATAAATAAATTATAATAAGATATTGCTTTATGATTTTTTGTTTGATAATCTATACAATATGAAATCATGTCTAGAATGTTAGTTATTTCACCTTGCTTCATTTTGTTTGCAGATTCTTCCTTTATAATATATATTAACTAAATACATCTAATATCACTAACATTCAAACCTTCAACCTCCACTAAATGCAGTAATTACAAGAACATTAACTAATTAATGTTGTGGTTGGATGAACATTAACTAAGATTACAATAAAATTTGTTAGGTTATGTTGAGGCATAACCTATTTTGGCGGTGGTAAGAGGATATGACATTTGTGGGTTTTTTTGGGCATTTATGGCATTCATAGATTGTTCATGTGATGGATGAGACCAATTAATGACTATTACTAATTAGGATAGATTTCAATTAGAAATCTTGGAGACATGTGTTGAAGATTGGAATGAAGGTGCTTGACATCTCTATTTAAGCATCATCTATATATTGGGCCTTTGGAAATCACTATCACAATAGCCTATTCACTATGGGTGGCACCATCAAACACATTGAGCCTTCTTCCTGTGAAGAGGTCAAGGATAACCCGGTAGTATGGAATATTTTTCATGATGGTGGTGTTACATCATTTATGGAAAGACTGTCTGGTCACTCTATCGAGTGACCAATAGTGTGTTGGAAACTTGGAAGAAAGGAAGAGTCAAAGTGGGAAAGATAATTTTTTTATTTTGACAGAGTCCATTATGGATTGTGATGGGGCTCCCCATGGAGGGAGACATTTATTTTAAATTCTCACTTAGGAGGAGATGGATGAGTTCCTATGTCTGGTGAAAATATGAGAATGTATCACTTGGGCTATGAATGGGACTCACTTCCACAACCTTGGGATAGGGTTGCTGAGAAATTGAGGAGGTACTTCACGTTGGAGTGATGCTACAAAGTGATCTATGGACCTCAAATTTTTCTTCTTTTGCACATCTTGACATGATCGGAAAGGTAAAATTTGTGGATTTTTTATTTCAATCACTTGAGAGGTCCCTTAAACTAGCTAGAGAAGATGAAGGTCCTTTCCTACACTAAGGCCTTTTGTATTTTCTCTTTAAAATGGAATCTTCCCAAAAAGAAATCTCTGCACTTCCCCTCTAAGCTAGGAAAGTAGTGTCATGTCCCCCCTCCTCTTCCATAACTAGCTCCCTCTCTTTCATTCATCACCACCACCACCTTTGTCTCCCTTCCGACTCGATTAGACATCATGATCATTAGCCAGAGTGGTTTGGTGGTCTCCCCCATTCTTTCGCTCTTGGGTCTCCCTCATCTTCTCTGGTGGCTCTTAACCCTTGGACCCCTCAGAGCACTCTCCTAAGGTCTGAACCACTTTTGGACCCGACATCTACTTCCTCTCCACCTCTTTCGAGATTCTTCTTTGGATTCTCCTCTTGTCTCCATGGACATTATAATGGCTAAACCGAACTCAACTCACTGATCATGGAAGCATGTGGTTTCCCTCCCTCCTTTTTGCATGGAAGTTAGTATGGACTTAAAATTATATATGTGTTGTGGGATCTCTCCTCGATTTACCTGATTCTCCTCTATTAAAGAAAATGGGCTCCCCACTGTAGCTTGAAGAACACAAGGAGCATTTAGAGAAGATCTCTCTTGATCCACATGAGGCCATTGAAGATTATGTTACACTCAGTATCTGTTATCAAGGAATGGAAAATTCACATGGACATGACCTGGATGAAAATCAATGAAGACTTCTGGAACACATTAAGTTAGTGGATGTGTTGGTTGAAGGAAGCCCCTACTTGATGTAAGGATGAAGCAACTACTCTCATGAATATCCATAAAATGTAATTTGGCTTTGTCTAGTTTGGGAATTTTTGGTTTTTTTTTTACATACATATGGGATTGTTCTCTTCTTGTTTCACTGTAATATCTGGCCATGAGGATTTTTTTGCAAGTATGTGGTCATTTGGGAAAACCCACTTTTACTCTAATTCCAAATAGTTTTATGTTTTGGCATATCGTAGTTGTGGCTAAGCTCCTAATATCTTAATGAGTTTTCTTACATCCTTAAGATCATTATGCTCCAAATTTTATGTCTTGGTATAACCTAGTGGCTTCTCAGATCACAATATCCTACTTTATTTTGATAAAACTTGGTGACCACCAAGCTCCAAAAATTTATGGTGTGGCATAATGTACCATTGTCTAATATCAAAATATAATTCTCTTACTAGTTAGGTGCTAGAAAACTAAGCTCAAAATATTATATTGTGGGTTTAGCACTAAGAAAAGTTATAAATATCTTCCTCTAATTTGTTAGATGTTGTAAAATATCTTAATTATGAATTATTAAACCCTAGTGATGAAATCACCAAATAACATGTTGTGGAAAAACCTAGCAGTGGCCATGAAGATCAAAATATCTTTCCCTTGTTTGTTAACTACTACTATCTTTTGAGCTCAAAATAATATATTGTTTAAGTACCTAGTGACCACTAAGCTCAAACTATGTTGATTCAAATTTTCTAAATCCTAGTCACCATTAAGATCCAAATATTATGTTTTGGTGTAACCCACCAGACAACCAAGCTAATAATATCTTATTTCTTTTGTTTAAACCTAGTGAGTGCTAAGCACCAAATATTATGTTGTGTCATAATCTAGTGATGCTAAGCTCAAAATATCATTCAGTAACATGTTAAATGATAGAAACCACTATGCTCGAAATAATATATTATGGAAGTACCTAGTCTCGCTTAGTTCAAAATATGTTAATTTAATTTGTTTAATCCTATCGATCGTAACCTCCATATATTATGTCATTGTTTAAACTAGCGTCAGCTAAGTTCAAAATATCTTCTGTAATTTGTTAACTATTGTAAAATATCATAACTATGAATTATTGAACCCTAGTGAATTCAATCTCAAATAATATGTTATGGCATAAGCTACCTAACTGCTAAGCTCAAAGTATCTGAAACCACTGGTAGTCTCCAAATATTATGTGGTGGCATAACCTAGTGGGTGCTAAGCTGAAATATCTTAATTCCAAATCTTAAATTCATACAAAAATTCAACTAATTTATATTGGTCTTGATTTCTATAAATATCTCCAAAGTCAATGTCGTTGATAATCTTAGAGGGTCTAAGCTCAAAACAACGTAATTTAATTTGTTGAAACCTAGTGACTTCTAAGTTTACAATATAAATTTTTAGGTTATGTTTAAGCATAACCTAGAGGACATTGGACTCAAAATGTCTTTCTTTTGTTTGTTAAATACTATTGAATTTTTAGCTCAAAATATTATATTCTTAAGTTCTTACTTTCTTTTGTTGAAACCTAGAGACTACTAAGATCCAAATATTATGTTGTGGCATAACCTAGTAGTGCCCAGCTAAGTTGAAAATATCTTAATTTAATTTATTAAATCCTAACCACCGATAGGCTACAAAGATTGTGTGGTGGCATAAAACTATGGGCACTATGCTCAAAATATCTTAATTTGAAATCTTAAAATCATACAATAAATTTGACTAATTTATATAGATCTTGATTGCTATACATTTCTCCAAAGTTAATGTGGTTGATTAACTTAGAGGTTGATAAGCTCAAAACAACTTACTTTAATTTGTCAAAATGTAGTGACTTATAAGATTTTAATAAAAATTGTTAGATTATTTGAGGGTAACTTTTTTTTGGTGACAAGAGGATATGGCATATGTGGCTTTAATGGTCATTTATGACATCGATAGATTACATTCGTGTGATAGACAAAATCGATTAAGGGTTATACGCATGCGAGATGTAAGATGGCATCGGGAATTTAAGATTTTTAATGGGAAGCATGATATTTATGATTAGGATATCTAATCGATGATCTTTGGTACCATCACACTTACCTCCTTTTTGTGTTGTGTGCATTGGTGGCTTTATATCTCTGGGCCGGATGGACATTTCACTACCCCTTTCCTCTTTTCATTTTTGTTGTCATTGTGCTTTTGTCTCTCTCTGTGATGGTGACAGGGGTGTTGGTGGTTTCTTGGGTAGTATAGAGTGTGGTCCTAGTAGGAAGAGGCAGAGAGATATGACAGGAAAGGACATTGGGGAATTTACTTCTTGGATGGATGGGAAAATTTTGAAATGCAACTATGTGGAATTGGCTCGAGAAGGTCTAGTTGGTCGTGGAGTGATTCAAAGAAGAATATGATGGTGATATTTGTGAGAGCATGCAAAAATAATATTATGCTTAAATAAACCAAAGGGTGAAATTTTACACATGGCACAAGGGTTGAGTGTGAAAACATATTATCCAACTCTTTGGGGTAGTTTATCTTGCATAAGGAGAATGAGAAGTTGGAAGATCATCTATTTAGCCTTCAATATCATGTCCATGCCTTCATGCATGGGATCATTAACTTTTGCATGGATGTAGGGATGTGCAAAATAAGATCAAAATATCTTAATTTAAAAGTTATTAAAATCGGGGTATATAACTCTTTTCCTCCTCAACTAAAGTGAAAATGTAAAATATGATGTTGTTTCGATTCATCCTCCTCCTGATCGAATCAAATAAAAGGGACATGAGATCATGGATCAAGATAATAGCAAAGAGGCCAAATGAATAATATTTCTTGAATGCATTTTTGTCTTTAGTTTTTTTATTAAGGGTCGAATGGCTATCTATATACTGAAGTGTATAGATATAGAAGTATTTGTGGTGAAAATTATTATTAAAATTCAACTCTTCCCATATTTTGGCATATATTTAGTATGATAATTTTGTAATCATCATTCTTAGTCCATACTATGTGGAAGACTTATCATGGTGGGTTCCTATGTACTTTTTTGAAAATAAAAATATCCTAGTTTAAAATCTTAAAAAAATCATATGAATAAATTAAACTAATTTATACACATATTATTTTATCTTCTTTTGATACATATCATGTTTGTGATACATAACCTAGTGAATTGAATACCCAAATAATATGTTGTGGCATAACCTAGTAAATTCGTTAAGCTCTTAATACCTTAATTTAGTTTATTAAATCCTAACCACCGCTAGGTTCCAATGATTATGTGGTAGCATAACCTAGTGGGTGCTAAGCTCAAAATATCTTAATTTAAAATCTTAAAATCATATGATAAATTCAACTAATTTATACACATCTTGTTTGCATCTTCTTTGTGATACATATCATGTTTTATGATACATAACCTAGCAAATTGAATACCCAAATAATATGTTGTGGCATAACCTAGTGCCGCTAAGCTCTTAATACCTTAATTTAGTTTATTAAATCCTAACCACTGCTAGGTTCAATGATTATGTGGTAGCATAACCTAGTGGGTGCTAAGCTCGAAATATCTTAATTTAAAATCTTAAAATCATATGATAAATTCAACTAATTTAATACACATCTTGTTTGCATCTTCTTTGTGATACATATCATGTTTTGATACATAACCTAGTGAATTGAATACCCAAATAATATGTTGTGGCATAACCTAATTGACCATTAAGCTCTTAATACCTTAATTTAGTTTATTAAATCCTAACCACCACTACTAGGTTCCAATGATTATGTGGTAGCATAACCTACTAATGGGCACTAAGCTTGAAATATCTTAATTTAAAATCTTAAAATCATATGATAAATTCAACTAATTTATACACATCTTTTTTGCATCATTTTGATACATATATTGTGATATCATCAAATTATACCCAAATAATTTTGCATAACCTAAAGCCGCTTAAGCTCTTAAACCTTAATTTATTTTATTAAAAACTTATAGGTTCAAATATGTGGTATTTATTTCTAAATATCTTTTAAAATCTTAAAATCAACGAAAAATAAATCTTTAATTTAATCATTTTTAACAAAATAATATATTGTTTAAAATGCTATTTTTATTAAGAAAAAACCTAAAAATATGTTGATTTAATTTGTTAAACTAATACTTATATCATTAAGATCGTATTATTATGTTTTGGCATAACCTACCAGCCGCTAAGCTTATAATATCTTACTTTCTTTTACTAAAACCTAGAGACTTCTAAGATCCAAATATTATGTTGTGTCATAAGCTAGCAAACGCTAAGCTCAAAATATCATTGGGTAACTGGATAGATTATAGCACCCACTAAGCTGAAATATTATAGTGTGTAAGTACCTAGCACCCACTTAGCTCAAACTATTTTAATTTAATTTGTTTAATCCAACCAATCGTAAGGTCTTAATGTTATATCTTGGGCTAACCTAGTGGATGAGAGACCGCGAATATTTACAACAATTTTTTTAGATACAACGTGATATACTCGATGAAGCCTAGTGGTTGCTAAGCTATTCTTAAAAGTAAATATATTATTTTTATAATGAAGTTGTGTTATGAATTTAATTGTTAGTCTTTGTGTATTTAACATGAGACAAATAAAAAAGTGATCACTTGACCAAAAAAAGTGTGTTTCCTATAACAAAATCCACTTATCCTTGAGTCTCACAAAGGTAAACAAAGATTGCATCCAAATAAGAATTATAGCCTAGTAGTCGCTAGAGTAGGAAACATTTTTCATGTAGATTGTATTCAAAAAGGAGTTTATATAAATGGTAAAAAATAAATATGGAATTTATATAATAGTATATGTATAGACTTGGACTCGTTGTACCCTATGATCGCTAAGCTATCCTTAAAGGAAAATATATCATGTTCATAATGAAGTTGTGTATGTTTAGAATCATGTTTTTCATGTGTTACACAACTATACGTCTAGAATTCTATATTTCTTATGAGATTTTGGTAGAATATTTTTACATTTAGGACAAGAAAAGAAACTTGGACTAGTGACCTAGAAGTTATACTACAAGTTTTTAAATACAATGTGATCTACTCATTGCACCCTAGTGCCGCTAAGCTATTCCTAAAGGTAAATATATCATGTTCATAATGAAGCTATGTTATAAATCTAAATTCTTAATCTTTTGCATAGATAATGAGAGAAAAAACAAAAGTGATTGCTAACACCAAATAAATGGTTTCTCTAAATAAGAATTATAGCCTAAAGAAGTGCTACTGCACAAATTTTTCATGTAGAGTGTATTCATACAGAGAGAAATCATATTGAAAAGCTATAAAAGATAACAAATAAATGGCATTTATATAATGGATACATAAATATATGTGTAAAATCATATATTTAATATGTTATACAGGTATACGTATAGTTTTATCTACTTCTTACAAGATTTTGGTAGAATTATTTTACATTTATGAAAAATATAGAAACTCGGAATTGTGACTGAGAATCTATAAAACAAGTTTTTACATACGACGCCATCTACTCATTGCATCCTAGTGGCCGCTAATCTATTCTTAAAGGTAAATATATCATGTTCATAATGAAGTTGTTTTATAAATCTAAATTGTTAATCTTTGTGAATATAAATAGCAGAAAAAGAACAAAAGTGATCACTAGGACCAAAAAACACTGTGTTGCCTATATAAAAACAACTGATCCACGAGGGCCAAGGAAAAAAAATGAATTTTTTCCAAATTAGAATTATAGCCTAGTGGATGCTAGGGTAGAAAATTTTCCTATGGTAGAGTTTATTCATAGAAAAGAAATCATATTGAAAAGATACAAATGATAACAAATAAATCTAGAATTTATATAATGGATATATAAATATATGTGTAGAATCATGTATGTAATTTGAAATAAAATTGGGGTTTCGTAAATAGGTTGTCGAAACAAAGAATTATATCATGGAAGCCTCAAAGCTATGTTAATTTTTGGCATAGATTAGTGGGCTCAAAAGGAAGAATATATTAATTATAAAATGCATAGTGATTAAAATTAGATTTAATAATATTATTGCATATATAATGTGTTTAACTTCCAATGTACATAACATAAAATTGTTGAAGACATTACATTTGGTTAATTCTACATGGAAACACGTATATAATTGGAAATAATTATCATACAATTGAATTCTTAATATAGTTTTATAGTTTTGAATTAATTTTTTAACCTCATATATTTTCCTAAAATATCTAAACTGAAACCATGTAAAAAATGTAATATGCATTAATTAGTGAGCATTTCTTTGCATCATCTTAATGAACAACATTAAACTATTTTGGTTCTCCCAACCAAAATAAAATTAAAAAAAGGTGATTGTGTTAGAAGCTATCATTATCCTTAAAAAAAAACAATCAGGAATGAGAACAAAAAATTCAAAAATGAAAATAGCCAAAGAGAGACATAGAATGGTGGAAATGGGAAAGCGTTAAACAAAGATAAATACTAGAGTAAAAAAGTGATTAAAATTTCTTTCATTTAACACAAAAAAGTGAGTTTTCATGAAGAACAAGGTAGTTTTTTGGCATGGAGATCAAAAGCAATTGGAAAGAAAGCAAGGCTTGATTGGAGCACGATTAGTAGGAAAAAGTAGGGCTTGTGTGGATCACGATTGGACTATCATGTAAAAAAAACATAGGAACCAGTCAACTACAAAGAAACTAATAGATCCCAAAATAAAAAAGGTACACCTTTACTATAAATACCTTGGTTTAGTAATATCTTGGGATTATTTCATGCTTTATGTTGTTTGTGAAACCTCCATCTGCTACCTCAATCAAACAATCTACGTGATTATTTTCACAACCTCTGTTGTTATCCTCCTTCATGTGCATCCTTTTTGTGCATCCTTTTATGTGTCTTTTGTGTGCCTTCTCTACAAACAAGATTATAAATCACAAAAAAAAACTGGGATTTCAAACACTCATCCCTACAATCTACGACCTATGCACACGTTTTTTTTTATTTTGAAGACATGCTTTTTGATTGACCAAAAAAATTAGAAACCCTACTCAATATTTTCTCGAGGTATTTAATAATTTTTTTAGCACATTCCATGAAATAAATTTCAAAAATAGAAAAAGAGTGGGATATGAAAATTTGAAATTTTCACTTTCCCCCTCTAAAAAAAAAGGGTGGGCTATTGAAATTTCAAATATCAAAAATGGGGAATTCAAATTTCCTATTTTTATTTTTCCATGGTTTAAAAATTAAAACTAAACATGAATTAAAAAAATGCAATTTTTCATTGTCTATAGCCTATAATAATATAAACATAATAACAAATATATTATACAACATATATTAAAACAAGCATAATAAAAAAATATATTATAAGAAAATAGAAGAAATAAATCCTAAACATAGTTTTGAAGTTTATTAGAATAATATATAGACATTTACATTCCATTCTTTATCAAAATCAATTTCTACAATGTTAGATATAGTGTTGCCCTAATTTAAATTAATTATCAATTAAAATGTGCCACATGTGGCAAGTTTGAACAAGCTATTTGGGATACATAATAAGGCTAGTGATCCAAGACTATATAGATAGTGTTATTGTATGGCTATTTTCAAAATAAGAAATGTTTGAGCCTAGGCTTTGATATGTCATTTTTTATCAATAAGTTAAGGAGCATAGTGGGTGCTAAGCATTTTCTTTGTTAAGAAATGATGTGAAATATGTCTTGAAAACCATGTATCTTATCTTATGGAAACTACATACTAAGCCTAGTGATCCACAACTTTATAGATAGTGTTTATAATGAGAAGAGGTAAAGGTAGGATGCCTAGCGGCCACTAAGCTAAACCATGATTTATTATTTTATGGCTATTTTCAAAATAAGAAACTTTTGAGCCTAGGGTCGATATATGTCATTTTATTAATAAGTAAAGGAGCTTAGTGGGTGCTAAGCATTTTTTTGATAGGAAATGATGTGAAGTATGAGTTGAAAACCATGTATCTCATTGGAACTACATACCAAGGCTAGGGATCCAAAACTATAAAGATAGAGTTTATAATGAGAAGAGGTAAAGGTATGAGCCTAGCGTCCACTAAGCTATACCATGATTTGTTATTTTATGGCTATTTTCAAAATAAGAAACTTTTGAGACTAGGGTTTGATATGTCATTTTGTCAATAAGTAAAGGAGCTTAGGTGCTAAGCATTTTCTTTGATAGTAAATGATGTAAAATATGAGTTGAAAACCATGTATCTTATGGGAACTACATATTAAGGCTAGCGATCCAAAATTGTAAAGATAGTGTTTATAATGAGAAGAGGTAAAGGTAGGAGCCTAGTGGCCACTAAGCTATACCATGGGTTTGTTATTTTATGGCTATTTTCAAAAATAAGAAACTTTTGAGTCTATGGGAAACACATAATACATCTCGATCCATTTAGAGGGTATGTAATGCTAGGACTTTTCTCTCACCACACATAGCCTAGCCTAGAAAATATGGTACAATTAAAATAAATGGATAACACTATCATTCAAAATCATGCACATAGTGTTGAAATAAAAAATAGTTGATCCTAGTGGTCATTATGGCATTCCATTCAATACGTATACAAAATCTTAGTAGTCGCTAAGCATTTTCTCTCATATGAACAGATGTGAATTATATGTTACAAACAATACATCTTGTGAGTACTACATAATCCATGAAAACATAGTAGTGACCCAAAGCTATATACATATAGTATTTATAATGATTAGTAGTAATGGTGGGAGCCTAGTGACCACTAAACTAGAGCATGATATCTTTTATTTTATCACTATTTTCAAATTATGAAACTATTGATCCTAGCGTCCACTATGTCATTACTTTTGATAAGGAAAAAATGCTTAGCGTTCACTAAGAATTTTCTCCCATAAGATCCGATGTGAATTATGTGTTTCAAACAATATACCTTATGGGAACTATGTAAGGCTTGATCCCTCTATATGGTATGTAGTGTAACTATTGTCTCTGCCAGGTACATTCCAACCAACATGATATAATTATAATCAATGAAAAACACTAGTGATCCAAAGTTGTATAGATATAGTTTTACAATGACCATAATGGTAGGAGCCTTGGTCTCTCAGCTAGGTCACGATTTATTATTTTATCACAATTTTCAATAAAAAAACTGTTGAAACTAGCATGTTGTTGTGTCATTACTTTTGATAAGTAATGAAACTAAGTGTTAGGTAAACAATTTTTCAATATATGAAACATTGTGAATTATATGTTACAAACAATATATTTTATGGACAATACATATGGCTTGATCCCTATCGAGGATTTGTAGTGTATCACTTGTTTCCACCATGGATAGTCTATCGAATATGATAGAATTATAATCAATGAAAATCACTAGTGAGAAAAAAGTGTACAGACAATGATTACAATGACAAGATGAAATGGTAGGACCCTAGCTTCCGCTAAGCTAGGTCATGATTTGTTATTTTATCACTATTTTTAAATTCTTAGTGCTTTTTACCCTCAATGGATACAACGTATCGGATAGTAAATGTTTGCAGCCTAAGAAGACTGACACTATAAATAAGTTAACATAAGTTGAACAATTTGGAATAAATTTCTTCAATTAGTATTGTAAATCTAACTTATAGTTAGAGTAAGAGAGAATAGACCCTTGTTTTTTAGTGGTACTCAAAAAACATTGTTAATAATCAAATCTTTTCTCAAATAGGTATAACCCACCATGACCTTATAGAGAGCATTGTTTCCATGAAAATGACTATTGTGAAGAGGGCCATACTTACGTTTAGGAAAAGTGTAATCCTTCCCAGTTTGTTTTTTTATAGCTTGTTGTGGAATTTCCCACCAAGCACTACACTTAAAATATGCTTAAAATATCATACTTAGACTAGTTATAGACATTTAAACATAATGAATAAAGTATGTATATATACATATATTTCACATTGTCTTATATAACAAAAAATGATGAGCTATCACTAACTCCATTAATGTGATTTTTGCTCAAATACTCTCCTCAAAATACCAAACATTAGATCTTCCGATCGCTATCCTTTAAACATCTTCCTTAGTCTTGTTACAAGCATTTAATCCTCACTACTACAGTATGACCGATATACACATAAATCACATCATCTTCTAAAACAAAAAATCCTGAGCTACCACAAACTCGTTATTGTGATTTGTTGTTCAAACACTCTCTTGAAATACCAAATATTAGATCTTAATGTCCTCTATGCTTTATCATTCAATAGGTGTAAATGGCTTAAAAAATGTTTTAGGTTGTTCTTTTATATGTTGACTAGAAGTCTATCTGCCACTAAAGTGTGTATTTTTAACGTTCTATCATGCCATCTATATAATGTTATAGCTTTTCCAGCTCATATGTAATACTTTCAAAAGGTGCAAATGGTTTCGTATCTTTTAATGCATCATAATTTGATTTCAGACTTTTAGAAAAATTATGTTATTATTGATTTGATCCACAAAATATGAATTATTGTAACTAGTTGAATGATACATAAGATGTCATATCGAAGCCTAGTGGTCACTAACCATTAAGTTAATTACTCTGTTATGATACATAGTAAATAACTCTAGAGGTTGGTGTTGCTAGGGTAGTATTTAAATTCCTTAATAGAAAATGAGAAAAACACTTTAAAGTTGGAAATGACCTAATTATTAATGTATTTTACTCTAATTATAGGTAAAATGTCTTCCATTATTTTGTGCTCCATTCAGAACAATTCCATTCATCATCACAGGACGATATTTTTTGAAGAAAAGAGATGAGGAATGGTTTGTGGAAATCCATTCCCTGAAAACTACCACGTCGACCTGTGGTTGTTTTTTTTTATAGATGAAAATCACGAGGAAGTTGGTATTGTTCTATCGTCAGAAGTTATTGATTTGGGGACACTTGTGTGTCCAGGTGGAATGCTTTGACTTTGAAAACAATAAGTGTCTTATTATGGATATGGAGTTGGATGTTTCTTTGTTAGGAAATGGGAAATGCATGCCTCCATAAAATAGCGTGGACCATATTCTGTTCAAAATATGGTTGGAATTTGGGGATTCTAATAGATTCTGACAAAACTAGTTGTTCAAATGTAGAAGACATTCAAAATGGTATATTTATAGTATTTAGAAAATTGTATAGAAAAAAAAAACATCTTTTGTTTGTCATTTCTTTGCATAGAAAAGGTTTTCTTTCACCTCCAAAACATGCCAAGTTGTTTACTATGTTGAGGTGAACATATTTGACTAAATTGGAGATAGACCCATCTAAATCAAAATTGCATGGGTTGAAAAGGAATACTAAATCAACTGGGTCTTTTGAGGCTAGTGTAATAGTAGAGACATTTGATTCTTACTTGTCAGAGAATAAAAGGAGACAACAAAATGAGAGAAAAAGTTCTACATTATTTGAGAAATAAGCATCCGGATAATATTTTATTGACATCCTACAATGAATCTAATGTAATCAAAAAATTTAAATTGCATGAATCACACTACCACTAGTTATTTGTACTACTTTTGGGTGAAGAGAGAAATGAAAAAGAAAATTTGATTCCCATATAGGGAAAAAATGGAAAAATGGAAAAATATCATGAGGTGGAAGAAGTTTTATTCTTATCTGAGGCTCAGATAATATTAGACAACTATGTGATGTCACTGGAAGGAAATATACCAACAAGGATGGAAGTCACAGATAATTTTTCTTGTAAATGTGCATATCCATTCCATCTTCCATCAACTTTATCAAGCTATTCCTTCAACTAATCCTTTCAATGTTGAATGTGTGATTGCTGATTTTTACAATTTGGCCAGTGATATTTCTTTTGATGTAATAATGGAGCTTCTAACAGATTATCGAGAACCATGTGTTGGATTGTATTATTATTGTTCTAATACCAATTGTTATTCAAAAATGTTAAGAGACATAATAAAAGATACATGGAAAAGGTTAAAGACATTGGAGTATCAATTCTGGATGGATGCTACAGACTCTATGATAGCAACAAGATATTCAAAATTTTGTGTCTTATGTACACAATATATCTGTGTGTGCACATAAAGCGGGATAATAACAATGATTATAGAGAAGAGGTCATTATGGATTGGATGGAGAAACTACCACAAAAATTGGTAACCTAATGCAAGTGAAATTGGTCTACAAAGAAACATCCATCCTTTTCCTTGTGAAATATCGTATGAGTTATGGGTTGAGATGTTCACTCGATGTTGTTCAAAAATTATCTAGTACTAGTGCTTTATGGTGGTAGTGTCACACTCCATGCATTGGTGGATTCCAAACTATCTGTTGTTTTTATTTTTGAGACACATAGTCAAGAAATGTTTTGAAACATTACTATTCTCATATGAAGAAATGTTTGTCACCAAAGATAACTTCAAAAGTGATTTTTTTAATGGATTTTAACCTAAATATGCTACTTATACAATTATTGTTTATGTAGAAAACCATAAAGATATAAAATCTTATGTACAACCATTTCACCTTGACACTACACAACCAGTTCAACATGGTGATTTAATTTCAATCATTTTATAAATATGTTTAATGAGCTCTATCTTAAATTTCCATGGTTTTCAATTTTTTAACAAACTTATGTTTTTAAAATTTAGATGACAGATGTGGAGGATGCGGGCACATCAGCCATGAATATGCCATCAGATCTAGGTATGTTAATCGTGTGAATTTACAAACAAAACCGCTAATAAGCCCCACAAATTTATAAGACAATAAATTATTATGCAGACAACCAAAACTAGACAATGTAATTATGGAGGGCGCGGAGGTATCCAACATGAATAAAAACTCACAACCTAGTATGATATCCATGTGTATTTTACAAAAAAATTATTTATAAGGCCCAAAAATTTATAGGAAATGATAACTAACATACATTAGTTTATATGCTTGGCATAGGGTAAAAGAAAAAGTTTAAGGAAATCCATTTATAAGCTACGATAACAATTTAAAATGAAGTATATAGAGCTTAGTGGAATCTATGCATCCACGTTCAATATAGTAATGGTTTGACTAAAAAACCTTACATTCATCAATATCTCACTAATTTACTGATTAGATGTTTATCTACAATGTTTCACGATTCACTACCGCATACTGACTACTTACATTGAATTAACATATTTTTGGGTTCAACATCATCATAAACATAACTACATATGGCTTGATCCATCTCATACGTATGTATGTAATAGCACTTGGATAGCCTCATTAAATGTTTTCTAGCTAAGTGTAGTTCAGCCAATGATGGCATAGCCTAGCAGTCGCAAATCCTCATCAATAGCTGAAGAATGTTTTCCACCAAAGGGTGGTTCGACAAATATAAGCATAGTCTAACGAACTCTAAATTTGAATTATAAGATAGATAAAAATTTATATTTTACTTACCATATCACCATAGAAACCACTACGTTTATCCATTTAAGCTTTTATTTGTCACAACATGAATTTTTTTATTATTATTGGCAAATAGTTTTTTGAAAGGGACTATACCCTTGTTTACAAAAGAAGGCCTAGAAGCCAGAATAAGCAAGAGAACCAGAGAGAAAAGGATCAGAATCCAAATGTTACAATGAAGTTCAAAGTAGCCAAAAAATAGCTACCAAGACGAAACAAAACAACAAAATTACTGCAAAAAAGTAGTAAAGGGTCCGCAAAAAAATAGCAAAAAAACAAACAAGGACAACAGAAGCATCTACAACTACTTTTTAGTAGCTTTGTCAATGATGGTTTTGATATTCTTCCAGGATTTGAACATACCCAAAGTTGTCATGTGGGCAGCATCATTATAATCTAGCTACTCCACGGTCTTCTTACTTTCCTTATCATTACCCCAAAGAGTTGCCGGAACTCCGCTTAGGTTGGAGACACTTTTGACGTGTTGCTCAATGAACTCCTCAATCACCCTAAAGATGGCTATGTTGTAATCATGTCGAGTTTTGGCCTTCCCTAAATGGGAGTCTAAGGAGTGCAGTTTCTTGTAGATATCATCAATTTGGCTGCTATCAACATCCTCCTCCTCCTCCTTCTTCCTCTTTCCTTTCTGTTTTGCCAAGTTTTTAACTTCATCCTTCAATAGTTTCATATCAGCCTCTAAGGCTTCCAGCCTTCTTGAAGAGCTTTCCAAGTGCACTTCCCGGGGGCTGGCACTACTGATATTCAGGAGGTCATGAGCAATTTCAAATTCATGAGAACCCTTCTCCATAGCAAGAGTCTCAAGGTTAACCTTCCTAGAAGCCCTGGTAACTAGTCTCCGCGAGGAAGAGGCTAAGTGGGGGTGGGAGAAACAGATGGGGAATGGGAGAAAAATCCGAATGGCGGGGGGGGGTGGCGGTGGTGGTGGGGGGCAGAGAAAGGAGAAACAGGGCTGGCAGCAGCAGAGCCCGGCAGAGGGGGAATCGAGCTAGGGGAGGATGGGAGACCGGGAAACTTGAGGAGACAACATTTGTGCAGCAACAAAATGAGCCCTTGGTGCAAAGGAACCGCCTGGGAATGCTTTTGAAACTCAAGAATGGAGTGTTCAAGAGAGTTCAGCAAGTAATGGGGGAAACAAACCAAATGATCCCTATGAAAGTGATTAAGAAAAATATGGTGTTTCATAGGAACAGTGACAAACCTTCCTTCCAAGGAGATGAACCGAATCATCATGCGGGTTACTTCATCATAAGGCGGAGGGATCGAGCTAACAAGCAGGCCCACTGTTATGTAGGTCAGCTTCTCCTCTCCCTCTACAAATCTCCTCTCTTCAGCATCTTTATCGACCCTTTTGTTGAAGAATCGAGAAGCCCTCCAAGCCAAGGCCGGTCACTTCAGCAATAAGTTCTTCATTGATTAAGACCTTCTGCCCCCCATATTCCACTGTCCTCTCCTTCCAATCCTTTGCAAAATGCACAGAGATGCTCTGATCATGCCCCTGAACCTTTTCCATGAAGTTTGTTATGCCACCCTTGCTAAGAATGTTCCACAGCTCAATATTATCTTTCCAGTCTGGGTCCACACTAGGCTCAATTTGACAAGGAGGACCCCCCATCTTCTCTGCTCTGAACTGATTGCAACAAATTCCTAACTGATCTCTAAAGCCAGTCCACTTTTTGCTATAGTAATCCGCATAATATGGAAATGAGAGCCGTTGCTTTTCCCACGATCGGCTGCGTGTCTGCTGATCTGAGCCTGCTGAAAAATGCATGTGAGAATAGCCCACTCCCTATCATCAATCACTTTATCACCACCTTTGGTTTCCGTGGAGGTTTGAATCCACCTTTTAACAGTCTCAATGCAGCCCGCATGCACGATTTTCAAAACCGTGTATCTCCACTTGAAATTCCCCATATGATTCACACTATCTTGATTATTAGACGTGATTTGCATAAACCAATACTTTAAATCAACACGTGTGGGAGTATTTTTGAAGTTGATCCACACCCAAAAATCATAACTCATTTCTAGATATTGCTTGCGTATGGAGATCCACCTGAATGCTGTTTTGAAGCTGTTTAGGGATGCTATTATTGTCCCAAACTGTAAGGTTAACATTAATGCCATAATTTTCAGCACATCCACCAATTTATTACCCTCCCTGTAGGTATGCATGATCCTGATGTTATTGAAAGTATGACTAATACTTATGGACTCTGCAATAAAATCCTTGATGCTCCAACTTGGAGATGAGCACTGTTTAAGAAGATTAATGATATTTAGGGAGTCTCCTTCAATAATGAGGTTCTGAATATTTTGTGTCTGGGCAATTCTCAGACCCCAAAGAGCAGATAGAGCTTTGGAAAAATGATTAGTTTGAATTCCCATTTTACCAGCATACGCAGCTATCAGATTGCCTTTATGATCCCGTATCGCTCCTCCCCCTGCCGCAATCCCAGGGTTTCCTTTAGAAGCCCCATCAAAGTTCAACTTATACCAATTTAGATCAGGAGGATGCCATTTAATCAAAGATCTATCAATGCTATTCCCGGGATTGTTCCAGCTATTAATTGATCCTATCTGCTAGTTAGATAGAATATATTCTTCATTTTCTAGATATCTCATGTTCTTGGGGGTTTTAAATCTAGCAATATTCTCTTTGATACCATTAGAAATTTTACCAATACTAATCTTGTAGTTTTGATTTTTATTTTGAAGATAATATCATTTCTATCCTTCCATATTCTCCAGTTAAATGAGGGATAACCAGCTTCGGATCCTTTTAACAACATAATGCCTAAAGGGTGGGTTCCATTGAGTCCAAAGCTGATTGAGATCCTTCGGCAGCACCCAGAGAGCTTCAAATTTAGAAAGGGCAAAACTCCATATTCTAGTGGCATACTCACAATGTATGAACAGGTGGCTGATATCCTCAGAATCTTTCTTACAAAGATGGCACCTATTAGGGATCATTAATCCTCTTCTCATCAGATTGTCATTGGTAAGAATCCTACCTCTGATAGCCAGCCAAAGGAAATTTTTATTTTGGGAGTTAAATCAGACATCCAAATCCTGTTCCAATTGAACTCTATTTGATTACTATGAAAGAAGTTATTGTATCCAGTTTTGACAGAGTAATTCCCATCATTGGAGTTATTCCATACCAGCTCATCCTTGGAATCCATCTGACTTAATGGAATAAGATCTAATTGATCTTGAAGGGAGGAAGTAATTTGTTTCAGATCATTTCTCTCCACAGTAAGTTTTTTCCACTTCTTTCTGGTACCATTTTCCTCAATATAGCCCTTGATTTTGATGCCATACTTGTTTATAAGACTGTCCTTGGCCATCCCAAAACTCTCCATGAGGTTTCCATTAAACCAATTATCCTCCCAGAAGTTTATGTCCCTACCATCCCCCACTTTCCATTTACTGCCCTACCTGATGAAATTTCTGCTTTTAACCAAATTGTTCCAAAAAATGGAACCATTGGGGAGCTGTTCATCTTGTAGAAAGGAGTACATAGATTGATGTTTAAGATATTTAGCTTTAATTAAATCTATCCAGGGTTGTTTCTCAGTCAGCATTCTCCAGCCCATTTTAGCAATGAGGGCCTCATTCATTTTCTCAATATCTTTTATACCCAGACCTCCCATAAACTTCGGGGTGCAAACCTTATCCCAAGCCACTAAGTGAAATTTGAATTTCTCATCCATGCCTTGCCATAATTTTTTTTTTTGGATCCTTTCAATCTTATCCCTAAAAGAAGAGGGGATCTTGTAGAGCGACATGATATAAATTAGTAGATTTTGGAGAGTACTTTTGATGAGCAGGCACTTACCAGCACTAGATAGAATTGCTCCTTTCCAACCAGCCATTTTTTTGAAATCTCTCCAAAAATCATCCCACACCTTGCAAGAGACTTTCCTAGTGCCGAGAGGAAGCCCTGTAAGTGGTGGAAGATCACTTATTTTCTGACCTTAATTTTAGCTATTTTAAGTTGTCTTTCCTCAGGAGTGTTGAAGAAGAAGATGGTGCTTTTGTCATAATTGATCTCCTGCCCAGAAGCAGATTCGTAGAGCCGCAGCAAGGCCTTGGTAGCCTTGGCTTCAATGACAGATGCCAGAAGAAGAAGGATAGTGTCATCCACAAATTCTTTGACGGAGACACTTGACTGTGATGGAGGTGGGCTTAGAGCCACTTAAAATCCCGTCATTCACCGCTTTACCAATTGTTCTACTGAGGTTGTCAGCCAAGAGAATGAATAGTAAGGGGGAGATAGGGTCTCCTTGTCTCAGACCCCTGCTGCTAGTAAAAAAGCCCACTGGTTCACCATTAACAACCACAGAAAATCTGGCCGTAGATATGCAAGCCTTAATAATTCTTCTAAATTTTTCTGGAAACCCGAATTTTGTTAAGACTTTGTCAAGGAAAACCCAAGAGACCTTGTCAAAATCTTTATTCATATCAAGCTTGAGGACCATACTTGCCTTTTTATTATTTTCCATTGAATGTATGGTCTCGTGAACCATAATCACTCCGTCTTGTATAATCCTGCCTTTGATGAAGCCACTCTGCTACCTTGAGATAAGTTCATTCAAAATGAGCTGGAGCCTAGTAGCAATAATTTTGGTAAAAATTCTATAGATGGCATTCACAAGGCTGATAGGTCTGAAGTCCTTGAAATCTTTAGCATCCATTTTTTTTGGGGCCAGCACAATGTGAGTGTTATTAAGCTCTTTTAAAAGATTTCCCGTTCTATAGAACTCATTCACCGCTCTGAGAAGATCCGTCGAATAGATTTCCCAAAATTTCTAGAAATTTTTATGGAAAATCCATCTCGGTCCAGAGCCTTGTCACCCTCTAAAGCAAAAACTTGACTTTATGCGGCTCTTCAAACGTAACCGCTTTGTGAATATTTCTAAATTCTGAATATTCCTAAATTCTGTCACAACATGAAATTGATTATGAATTGATTGATGTTTATTTCAAATACATTATGCTCACATTTTCAATAGAAAGAAATAGATTATGAATTGATGATTTTTTATTTAAAATAGATCTTTCATCAATAGATCGAATAACGTGTAAAGCGGTGTAATCCGAGTCACAATATAAATTAGCAATTGTTAGCCATAAGCTAAAATGTTGTTTATTTCAATTGGTTGTAATTGATATGTGATTGATGAAAATAAAATTTGTTTACTTCCCTGCAGGTAGCGATAAGAGTTATTTACTTATTTTGGGTATGGAGGTTTAATGGTATGGGATAAACAAAACATACAATGGGAAGATGTGATTCAAGTTTGGTATGAAAGTTTTTAACTGCGAGGTGGAATATCTTAACTTATAAAATTATTATCACCATACTGTGAATTGGGATTACGGTCCAAAATCTCATTTCTGTTGATGTTAAAAAGATATCAATGTGCTTCAATAAAAAAATATCGATCGTATTTGATCCAAGACTCACTTGGGGAAAGGAACATAGCAATATAGTCGAGGGAATAGCAATAAGATGCTTATAAAAGATTTGGAGTAGAAACTATTTTTCATACGATTATAAAAATTTTGTGTATTACATTTTTGCAAAGGGAAACCCTCACGAAAATTTTATGGTGGGGATGAAAAGAAGACACAAATATTGTACAAAAGATAAATGGTTGATGGCTTATTTGTACAAAAATATAAAAATAGTGTCTCGGGGATTGAATGTGGTAGAGGGCATCAAATATTTGAAGCAAAAAAATTCTAAATAACTATTTATCTTTTCATAATGTTGTTATGATGGTACTGCTTAACATTGTCAATAATATATACATACATATGTTATTATGAAAGTACTACATAACTCTATTATATTATGATGATATTGTCAAAATATAAGTTGGGAGGATTTATATTTTCATTGATTATAAGTTGACAGTATGATTGAATAACTTATGTGGTGAATTATCGAAAAACTTGCCCTTGAAAAATTGTAAAATAGTATTTTTACATTGTTCATAAAATAAATATAAAATTATATTGTATATACTTAATTGTTTTTAATATAATTAATATATAAATAAATCTATAGAAAAATTGACGGTCATATCTATAATATGCAAGTCATATGTGATGGTTATTTCAAATATTTGTAACTATTTTAAGGATAAAAACAATAAAAAAATGTCTAAACAAACGTCAAATTTAACACCACGTTGTGGCCTTTGTTGCAACCATTGAAGGACAAGAGAAGATGTTCGCTATCCCGTATAAAATAGAAACATGTTATGTACATAACATGTCATAAATAATGCCTAGTGTCCGCTAGACCGTATAAAACAGAAACATGTTCTGTATATAACAAAGCATAAATAATTCTTAGCGGTCATTAGCCCGTTTAAAACATAATTTTTTTCTTTATATAACATAGCATAAATAATGGTTGGTGGATGCTATCCCTTATAAAATAGAAACATGTTTATACATAACAAATAATAAATAATGCCTAGTGGTTGCTAACCCGTATAAAACATATACATGTTCTTTAGACGCTAGCCCATATAATGGATTCCAATATATGGGACTTTGGAGTGCAGTAAATTCCAATATATGTGATTTTGGATTCCAATATATGTGATTCTGGATTCCAATATATGTGATATTGGAATCCAATATGTGTAATTTTGGAGTCCAGATAATTCCAATATTTAACATTTTGGAATCCAAAACAAGTAGTTTTGGATTCCAATATTGGCTATATTTTTTGCTTCTCGGATTGGAATAAGTCCAGATTTAGTGAAATAAGCATTTATACTAGCCCTTAAGCCATGTTTAGAATATCTAACTTTGAATAGAGAGGAAACATGCATGCGGATGGTTTCATTCCTTGTCCTTTTGTGTATCATGTGGATACTAATTCCTCCGAGACTATAATCTATTAATGAACTTAATATTCCTTTCTATAACACACCATTGATCTTCACTTAGCATGTGCATTGTCCAAAAGAAATAGTTAAATTTCCTTATTCTTCCTCTTAATTGGAGCTCTTAAACCAAATCTTGTACATAGAAACCAAATATTAGGCAAATTTTATAGTATTTTCTTTCATAAATTTAAATCGTTCAAGTCAACATTGGTGTGTTTTTCAATAATATCTTTGTTATCCTTTGTTTCTATTGTTATCTTCTTATTTATTTCTTGGAGCTCTTATGTTAAATATTCAATATTTTTAGCATAAAAGCTATCTCTATTTGTAAGGTTTTGGTTAATGACCTATCTAGGTATATTTAGGAGAACATCACCACATGATAAGTATCCTTGAAGGTTACCTTCTTTCCTTCCATGAATTTGGCTGATGGTGAGTGTATGTTAAAATATGGGACTTAAAAATGAGGCTCATCCATCCACACATCCATGCTGAAGGATACTAACCTCCTTTTTTGGATTTCATGTTATATCTTCCATGTGATTCGAGAGGAAAAATTTGAATCCTACTTTCCCTTGTAAAATTGAGAATAAGGAGTTTTTAATGGTATAAAATTATTGGATGTGTCATCGCCTCCTCAAAATATATATTTTTTCCTTTTAATTTTTGTTAGCACACTCATAATGTGTCTCTCGCTTATTACACACTCATGATCTCAATCATATTCATATTATTCCACATTTATTACCAAATTATAGTCATTGGGGATCAGTTTGGTCTATCACTAGAATATTTGATTCATTGATTGTCACTTCCTAAAATTTCTTCATATGTGAACCATTTTAGATGAGATAGTTCTCTTAGAAGTGTCTTAAATTATTGTTGTTCTCCTTCACCCTTCCCATATTCATGTGTCATGTGCCAAAAATATTCATTGGACCAAAATGCATGCTCTTGTAGAGGTTGGCCTAACAAGTGAAAATGTCTTGAGCCTACTACTTGTTCTTCCTCCAAAAGTTACTTAGATATGGTAAATCTAGCTCCTTTGTGGGTTGCACTTCTATGTATGTAGAGGATCAATCATGCTCACTTTTATAGAGATATCTTTTCAACTACTTTTTCATTATAACTTCATCCGGTCCTTCTCTTCTTATTCTTCTTCTTCCCATCCATCATTACACTTTGGTAGTTTCAAAATTAGATTTAATTTATTTTTCCTTTTTCTTAATGAATCCTCTCTTCTTACGTGCATGCATTCCCTTATCATCCTCCTCTTCCTAGTGTACCCCACCTTTTACCCTCCTTTTAGGCTATAAATAGTAGTATAGTTAACATGTTTGATTGCTCACAACAATTATTTGATGTGGATATATGTCACATAGATTAGTCTCATGTGTTTCTACATATGTTTTTTCCCTAGATATACATAAGTAGCATGAAGAATATGGGTGTTGACATCAGTGTACTTTACATCAATATTTATATTTTCACCAATATTAATCCTATTTATACACAAAAACTCAATGGTAAACCCAAAATTACGTTTTTTGTTAACCCATGTTATTTATTCTTTGGGTTATGCACATGTGTGATCATTTTTACATCACCAAGAAATGTGAGTGTACTTTCAACAAGCATAATAGGATCTTGGGCATGCACCAATCATCTTTAAAGGGATTTTTAAGTTCCTCAACCAAATGTATAGCTTGGCTTTGTATTCCTTTGTTATTTTGGAAGGGATGAACTATTACTTATACCACATAGTCATATATTTTTCTTCAAGGGTGTACTTACATGTTATCTCCCCTTCTCCTTAAGGTACACCGATTTCATTTAAGACCAATAGAATAAGGATTTCACCCCACATGAATTTTCGGTGTTATCATGCACCAATTTCTCTCCCTCACTTTTTTTGGCTCCCATATCAGGAGTTTTGGGTTATACCTCCTCATATTTCACATATAAATACTAAATTTCTTGGATTATGAATGTTTCATGTTCTTCCTTTCCTAGCATTGAATTTATTGATTCATATGTAGGAGGTAAGTTGTGTTCCTTCACAAGTATATCCCTATCCAATTATCACCCGGTTCTATAAAATTGTTGATTTACTTGGGGAATTTTAGGACTTCAAAACTACTCATTTTTTTTTGAGAGATATCATTACCCATGCTAATGTCGAATGAGAGTGGAAATTGATAACTCCTTGGTCTGCCAACCTATAACCTTCTCCATAGTTTTTACCTTTATTTCCCAATCAATGTGTGTTTCCAATCTTGTGGTGTTAAAATAATGGTGGAAGGAATATTATTTTCATAATGGTGTAAGACATATTATTTGTATACTCTGAACTCATGTTTTAAGTATGGCTTGTATTTTAGTGGAGCTCTAAAATTTTGAATAATACAAGTGTTTTTTTAGTGAGTCCCTTAATTCCATTTATACCTCTTTAAAAATGGTATGGCCCATTGAAATTACTATTTCACATGCATGAACACTCACTTCACCACCATTTTTATTAGTTATTGAGTTGTTTAAATTTATTTCCCACTTCAAGTTCTTGTTCTTTTTATGGTTTTGAACTTTTCTTAAATGGGATTTGAAATAATCAATTTGTATGTGTTTAATGAAATTCATGTGGGATTTTTGTTTCTTTCCCTCATGCTTTTATCCATATTTTCTACTTATTTTCTTGGGTTGTATGTATAAACATCCTTATACATCTATAAAACTTCTTCCCTACATGTGCCTCATATAACCATAGCCTTATTGCACACACATTTCTCTTTTAACTAAATTATTTTGGACACTCTAACCATTCCTTGTTCCTTTTTCAATCATCCCATTTTTGTCCCTTAAATTCTTTAAGAGAAAGTTTTCAACATTGCAAATTGTGAGATTTTCTTCTATTTACCATTTCAGAGCACTTATCTTCCCAATGTGCTAAAATTTTCCATACCCTATTTCACCCACACTAATCATTGTGCATGGTGCTATTTGTGAAAAGTATTGTTTTGTTGTAAAAACCCTTATGAGAGGAAGACTAAAAATAAACATTTGAATAAGTTAATTTCATATCATTTGAAACATTGAGGAAACAATTATTTTTGACAATAAATGTCATCAATGCATGAAACTAGTTTGATTATTTCAAATAAAATAATTACATAAATTCAAACTACTTAGAAAGGATTGATTTATCTAACCTATTGACATATACCTTATTAAATTACAAAAATGAGTTTCATGGGTGGTAGGGTTTTACACTTACTTTAATTGAATTGATGTGACAAAAACATCCATTGATATATTTCATTTTACATGCACCTATGGGAAATTTATTATCAAAATGAATTTGATTGTATATTTCTTATATGATGTGTGAATTTTGAGTCATAGAGTAGAACCAATACACCTTGTGTGAAAGTGTTTTTCTTAATGTTTTTATCATGACATGTTTTTGTACACCTTTACTCCAATGCACATGAAATTTTTGTTCATATAGCTTGACAAGTGTTGAAAAGAACTACATGTTTAATGATTCATCATTGATATTTACATCATATGTGATCCTGAGGGATGGAACCATGAAATCCATGGATAGTATGGCTTCCATGCCAAATATTAAATAAAATGGTGTTTACTTATTCAAAAAATTTATGTGATTTTATATGCCCGTAGAGATATTGATACCTTTTTATCCTAGTCCTTGCCTCCTAACCACGTAAAATTTGGTGAGGGTGTTACTCAATTTTTTTGAAATCCTCAATTGCTTCATTTTTTTGGTGGTAAGGTGTATTTTTATGATGCATGATAATAAATTTGGATAATAATATGTAGATTGTATCATTGAGGAAATGAGTACCCCTATCACTTGTTAAACTCATTGGAGCCTTTATACATGCCAAATATCATAGGGGCATTTTTGTAAACTCAACTCCTCATGAATACGGTCCAAGCTGGTTGACATAAAGATGATGGGATGATTGTGTTTTAGGGACATAGATGGTGTGAATACGATTGGACTAGGGATATGATAACATGAACAATATGTTATCCATTTTCACCCCAGGTAAAATAAACAATTGGGGTGGCTTAGACTTGGGCACTTGTTAAGGGAATTCAAGGATGAATATGAAGTTCATAGGTGAACTCTAGGATTGGGAACATCTGTAATGTTTATGGGAAGGTTAGAATCACTTGGAAACATTTTTTCCTCTTTCGGAGTTTCAAGAAGATCAAGAGTTTTTCTAGAATGGGAATTTGGATCCGGGGCCCACATTCAAATAAAAATGGAAAAAATAGAGAAAGGATTCTGGAACACTTCACCCCATTTTCATGGCCTTTGGGATTCTTAGAAGGTTGAAAAATTCTAGAAAATATGGAAGAAATTTAGGGAAAATTGAAAATCTACAAAATTTTTCCTAAGGGTCTAAAATAGCTTATTTGAGCTATTAGGAAAGCTATTTTCAACTTGGCGAGTTGTGAAAGAGTCGAAAAGGCCGCGAATTACCTAGGAAATCTATCGAGCTAGTTCACATGGTGGTCGAGCTCATCGTAAGCTATGAAAATGGTTTTCTTGGTGTGTGAGTAGAAGACACGGTGAGTTCATCAAGCCCAACACAAAGGGAGTGGGGTGTAAAGTGGTCAACTTGCCCAATTAACTCAGCAAGCACGGGAGTTTCTTGTTTGGCATAGGACTTCAAAGTGAGTTCAGGTGTCTTTGCGATGTGGTGATGCAAATAATTGGAGCACGAGCGACTCGGGATAACTCGAGTCATGGGTTGGAGGTGGCTTACATAACCAGGAGGGTCAAGTGGGAAAAAAATAATTTGTCCACAAGGCGAGTTGGTGGAATAGTTGGCAGGGGATGTGGAATGTGGAGTTGTGGCCGAGCGGGGAACTCGTGCCTAATGGGCCCGTGAGGTACTAGGTCAAATAGGTAAGTCGAGCCTAATGCATGCACAAGAGGATTTTGGGAAACAATGTTCCCTACAAAACATTTTTCCCCACATAAGTGACATCACCGAATAATTAAGGGGAATGGATGTTGGGTTAGCATCAAGTTGGAAGGCACGATGCAAGTCGGTGAGATGTTGAGCCCTGTACGGCAAGTGAGGATGTTGGCCGGGAAAGTTGGGGAGGTCAATAATGCACATGGTAATGTGGATTGGGAGTCCCGGCTGAAACACAATGATAGCTCAGCGATCCACCTAGTGAGTTGGCTCAAAATAAATCAGATCAAAGCACTTAAACCACCCCCACCCCCAATTTGGAATTTTTTAAAGATTGTGGGCCCCTCAAAAATTTAAAATTGACTTCCGTAAAGCGTCAAAACACCAAAAAAAAATTATGAAGGGGGAAAAAGGGTAAAATGATTATTTCGATAACCCAATTTATTGCAGTCTAGTAAGCCTAAAAAGGATAAATAACACTCGCACAAAAATGGCCATAAATTTATCATTGCTCAACAAAATTGGAAAAATTATACTCCTTGGAATCATAATTCCATCCTCTACACTCAATAATCAAGAAATCATAGATTAGTTGAATTACGTGGATGGAAAATGTAGAAAGTAATCTCAAATCTAAATTATGAATTCCAGAGACAGGTTGTAAATGCATTTAATGAAGCATTGGAAACCATTTTCTTTGTTGAAAGTTACAAGATATCAAGGGATGGGTTTTGCGGGTTTCCCACTTTGCAGACACAAAATTTGGTATCGCTACTCTCGATTTCCCGCATGTGCATCTTTCACCATGGTCCTAGCTAGACCCATTTTAATTTAATTTGATTCATTTATTTAAATGACCATCTATTATCCCATCACCTTTAATTCTTAATTAATTCTTGTTAGTTATATTTCATCTCTCCTAATTAGCTAATTACCTCTAATTGGATTTCTTTGGGATGTTTTTATCCCTAACCACCTAAATCCACATCCCTACACTTTTTCTAGATTTTATCTAACCCATCTTTATCTCCTATCCACCCATGACACTCCCTAAACAACCCTTACCCACCTACATGATTTAAAACATTTATCCAAATCTCTAAAATCCCAATATCCCAAGTAAATAAGTGATTTTACCATCTAAGGAATGATTTTCCACAGTCGGCGGAGACCCATCTAAGTCACTTGTCGACCCTATAAGACTGATTTTCCCCTCTTCCAAAAGGATATACAACCCAATATTTCTTGCACTGTGTGAACTTATCTTCAAATCTAAGCATCCTTACAGCTGTGTCAACCCTCTTGGAGTCCATTGAAGCTTTCATTTCATCACTTGGTGGATTTTTGGGAGGTTTACTTTGATTTTGTGCTTATCTATGTTATCACGTGTTATTATTGCTATTCTCTTTGGAATCTAACTTCTTACGAGTCCATTTACTATCGGAGTTCATTTTTTTCCTCCAACCATTTTGTTTACAAGTTTCTCACCACCTTATCTACCTTGATTTTTGTTGCACTTCCCGGGTTTTCGTCGTTGTCAACCCAGTCCTATGTCATCATACTTTCTGTTTCAGATTCCTCTCAATGTTTTCTTCTTCTCTTCTATTTCTTACAGACTGAAATCTTCCATCCTGTTTCTCTAAATATTTTATGTTTTCAGTCCAATCCATTCTAATCTTTGTTATCTTGCATTCATTTCATTTCTTTATTTCAGATCTCCTCTATAGGTTGTTACCAATATTCTCAAGCTTCTATGATCACCTCGTAGATCTACATTTTCAGATTGTTGTTTAGTTTCATCTCCTTAGGTCACCATCAGGTGACCTGTGCATCTTGGGTTTCCGTCGACCCTACTAGGTATAATTTTATTTTTGTTTATTTAGATTAGATTGGTGATTTTTGTTTACCTCTATCATTTATAGATTGATTATTTATCATTTTGTACATGCTTTATCGAGATAATATATCTTTTATTTCACTTTATTTTACCAAATGAGGGTTTACATCCATGAAAGGAAGGTATGTAGTCATTTTTACCCCCATCACAAAGGAAATAAATCCCATGCTCACTAACCTATCACCCAACAGTCTTGGGAGCTCACTTTAGGCACGCTTTATGCGAGTCTTTGAGTTCTCTTTTATGTGAGTTTAGTGGGAAACATCATCTATGATATGAGTTTAAGAGTTTAGAAAGGAAATAAAACATACAAGCACCATAGAGCTTAGAACGGATTCTAGATCCTTGCAGTCATTCTAGACATAAAGTGCTTAACAAATTAAAGAACTTACACTAATACAGAAAGGAAGTCATACAAGCATTCATACTTAGTTCATAAACATAAATGAAAAATAACTATGAAGAAGGATGTATGTATCAGAACCATTAATGCTCATATTCATATCAACTTGGTAACCTTATTACATTCATTAGGCTATTACAGAATGTCATAGAAAGGCAGACCGTAGTCCTGCATTATAACTGGACTTATATAACTAGGCCCTCAAAAGAAAATTTATAATTCCCCACCCTTGATACATCCTTTCCTACCCTTATTTTCCCAAACTGACAGAGTCCTTGCAGTATTTCTACAGAGCTCCACCCTCTCTCTATATCTTCTTTTTACTTCAGTAGGCACTTGTATATATAGCCTCTTTGATCTGCCAACTCATTCTCTTGCAGATTCGAGATCCGTCATCAAGTGTCGAATGTGGTACTCTAGGAGCGCATGCTCCTCAAGGCCTCGAGATCACCACTCCGTGCCATGATGTCCTTCAGAAGCCTCTAACATAGGGCATATTCCTTCTGGGCCAACTGTTACGAGGATGAAACTTTATCCACTCCACATACGCGGTTGGGTCACATTTTTCTCATATTCTACCCAAAATTCCCAATATGGCTAAGTCATGGAACCTTGATTTTTCCACGTGCATGTCATGGGTTTCCTTAAACCCTTCCTGTGTGCCTTCTCCTTGCACATCTTTTTACACTTAGCCAATATTTGAGGGCCCAACATCACCCCACACTATACATTCTCTACCGCGGAACACTTCTTAAATGAATAAGGAATCATAGTAGGCTTATGCCTTGGAAAAATAATAAGGGGATGAATAAATAATGGTATAGTGATGGAATCACTGCAATAAGCTAGGAAAATCTTTTTGTAAGTCGGACTCCAACTTGTTCTAGGAATCAACTTCGTTCTATGCCCTCTGGAAAAGATAACCCACTAAGGCTCTCACCTAATCGAACCTAGCCCATCGACTTGTGTGCTCATGGTGTCAACAATATTTTCTAACTCCTTGCCTATATCCTCCAGCGCATCCATACTTCATGTAATTTGTGTGTATAGTTCCTTCAACCGGTTTTTGATTGAACCCCTTAAGGTTTCAATGGCCTCGGATTTATTTTCAACCTTGGCTAGGATCTTTTACCACTCCGCTCTATTCCCCTTGTTTTCTCCTGGAACTCTTTAAGTTCTACTTCATCATTTATGACCAGCATACTCACCACTTTGTCTCTGTCCATGTAGTTATCGTATGCGGCCTTAGCATTCAGGAGGCAATATTTACATTAGCAAGGACCTTTTTGTATTTTTTATGAACACCATGACTTTCAACTTATCCTTGTTCTCTAAGTGCACAACCACTTCTTCCGTAGAATGCAAAGCTAGCGGCTACCTCTACATGGTGAGGGTTACGGTTAAGTCCTCTAGGCATTCCGGGCGGTTGTATTCTTCCGCATTGAAGGTACTAGAGTCCGGATGCTTCAATACTATGGCATCGTAATGGACCTCACCTTTTTGTAAACTTCACGTACT
>CM031236.1:570598807-570703807 GCA_018340775.1 Taxus wallichiana var. yunnanensis
TTTGCAAATCTTCCTTGCTTCGCTTGATTACCCGCTATCCTCTCTGACCGCGTGAGATTTCCTCGATAGATTGCAAGCGCGTGGAGTGGCTGAGAGGTGTTTTTCCCCCGTTACGTGGGCGAGAGAGCCCATGGAAATCTGTTCCGTCAAGGCGTTTTTCTTCATGGTTCCTCCTGGTCGGTGGAATATGATGGATTCGAAGCAGCTGATGGATTCGCTGGCAGACCATCTGGCTCTGTATTACTCTTCCGCTTCTGCGCAGTTTCTCCTGCTTCAAATTATCACTCACGCAACAACATATTGAGGTGGATGTCGATGCTAAGCACAGAGCAAAGACAAGCCGCCCTCACAACAGTAGATGACTCAATGGTCGCCATTCTCTTGCAAATGCAGACCCACATTCAAAAGCACGGTCCGAGTTATTTTTATCCTTCTGCCAGACGTGCCTGTTAAAAGCAAGATGAAACCCCAGCACGGGGCCATTGTTGATGTTGCGCTTCCCAACCTGTGTTACAGAAAGGCCAAGGGCCTCTTATCCAGGCCAACTCTGACAACCAGGCCGAGCAAACTTTGACGGACAGCCTCAGGCTTTTCAGTTCCATGGAGGGCCAGATTTTAGTTCCCGAAATTTCCCCTTGATTCCCTGTCGGTGGCGGAAGATCTCGCGAAGGACGTCGATCGATTTGTCTGTGTTATGGACGCCATTTCTGATGGCGAGTTTTTAAGAAGCAAGGGGTCTTTCGTAGCTTCGAAATGGAATTGGGAGGAGCTGCCGTGGCTCAGGGCTAAAGGTTATTATAGCCTAGCTGCTTTCGTCGCCAATAAGCTTGAACTCTCGCTCAGGTTGTCCAACTATGTTGTTATCTGTTTAGTATCGAATGCATCCTCAAATTCGGGATTCTCCTTCAAGATTTGTTTATCAAAATTGATCTGTGACAAAGTGAGAGTATTACCGTGAGACCCGATGAAATTTATTGCTAAGATTCTCTATTGATTTCTTACTTGTTTTATGATGTAACTCATGGAAGAGAATCTCATAGAGGTGTATCTGCTTTCATATCGTAATATTTATGAAGCACATTTGCTTTTCAATTATATGAGCTGCTTCAACGAGTCACCAAGTTGGCAGGCATAAAGGTTTCTGTTGGATTTATCACACCTTCAAGCTACAGCTGAAATGTTTGCACCGAGAGTTTGATGTTGTCCTCAAATATCACAAGAGGAAGGATAGATTGGTTGGTGTATCTGAGGAAACAACTACCAGTGTTCACAGGCTGTACCAGATGCAAGCTAATGGATCACTGCTCTTCCCTGCTATTAATGACAATGATTCTGTTACCAAGAGCAAGTTCGATAACTTGTACGGATGCAGGCACTCTCTGCCAGATGGTCTGATGAGAGCCACTGATGTGATGATTGCTGGCAAGGTTCTGTTGTCTGTGGATATGGAGTCTGTACCAAGAGAGTTTTTTTGGTTTTAAAGCCATCTTCTTTTGCTTATTAAACGTATGCCCTGGTTTTGTTTCTTTTGGTGACCTGCTCACGCCATTTATTGGCTGGCTGCATGAGGATTGGGTGGAGAATATAGTTGGGTTTGTGGGCAAAAGGAAAAGAGGGTCTATAGCTATAGGAGCAGGTACATAGATCATCTTCGCATGTGGCAGTGGTGAAGTTGGTGCCATTAAATTAATAAACCCTTGCAGAAATCCAACTTTCTAACATACCCAACTGAAGTTGAGATGGGAAAAGTGGGTTTATAGATATAGAAACAGGTACATGATCTTCTTTGGATATGGCAGTCATGACGATGGTTGTGTGGGTTTCTATGGTGGTTGTGATGCTCTTCATAGCAGAGTGCTTCTATCTTCCCGGAGTTGCTCCCGAGGATTCCAAGAAGGCATGTTTCAATCACCCCTTTCCTATGCTAGGCATGGCCTCTTACCAGAGTTGGACCTTCAAAGAAGCTAAGGAAGAGAAGTCATGGCGCAGGTTGTGTTGCTATTGCCCGAGCCCTGGTCGACGTGCTTGTTGGATTGGAAGAATTCTAATCAGGCATGTTAACTATACTCTTTGTAGTAGTTTTCTACCTTCTTTCAGTATCTTGAAATGAATTTTCTTTCCCCTTGAATGGCGCCTAAACAAATGTTTTCATGGTTGTTTAAATCGCTGCCCAATGTGTTAGCTGTTCCTTTAAATCTCGCTCCATTTTTGCTGGTTTTGCTTGGAATGTTCTTTCCTCTCTTATAGCTTACTCTATTTCATATTTGTCTAAATGGGCTACCGTAATATTGAGTGATGCAAATCTAGTTCGTAGGGAAGGAAACATTATAGAGTTTCGTTTTCTTTATGACTCTCTTTTAAAAGAATTCTCGTGATGGTATTTATAATTGAAGCCTTACTATATGGAAGGTTAAGCCTTCATATCTCTATTTGGTTGAATAAATACGTATTTCCCTGTTTAGGATCTCCTATTTTGCTAAAAGGTACATTAATAGTGACGTTGGGTTCTAAAACTTGTTTAAGCCTCGTGGGCATTCCTTACTTTTGTTTAATTCAAATGGCATTAGGGTTTTGTTTTAATCGTACATGGTTGATCGTTGTACCAGGTTCTAGAGGACAAATAACTTGACTTCTATTTTGGCCTCTCGCGTGTTGAGAGAATCACTTTACCTACTTCCCGGTTCAAACTCTTGTTTGATTAACGAAAGGGGAAAACATTGTAGGTTTAATTGAAGGAAATCTCTTCAATTTTTATTTAGGGTCCCGAGCAAGCTATTAATAGCTGGATCAAACAAAAGTTATAGGTGAAACCATGGTATTGGACTCGTGAACTCGTTTCGTTAGATAACAAATATTTACAAAGTGATAATATAATAGGTGGCTATTATATTCATCCGCTTGATATTGCTAGACATTTCCTTGATAAGCCCACATGGATCGGGTAAAATTTCCATCTTCTATACCATTGGCAAGGAGCTCATAGAACTTCTAGGCCTGACTACACTGCGTAACCTTCCTGATGGATATGTGTGTTGGTTCTTATTTTTGTGCTTGCACTCATGGTAGGGTCTTTTGAGTCTAGGGCATCGTTGGTGTTTTACCCTCTGCATATCGAATCCCTTTGTTTTCGAACTCGAATATCTTATACTTCAAACTTGGTTACTAAAAGGTCCCATTTTGTGGCCTTGTTAAGGAAATCAATTTTTATTTTAATACTTATTGACATTGTCGGAAATATATAAAAATTATTAACGACTTTTGGGTTTAGCCTTCCCTTATATTATGTAGAGAAGTTGACGTTTAGGATAAGGTTTGTTGGTAGAATAATGGCCCTTTTTGTGTCTCCTTTGTACGCTTTTGGAAGAGTGGTTTTGTTTTGTTAACTAGTCCTACGTTTAAGAAATCCTATAAGAAGGTAGTGGTAAAACTCCTTGGTTAAAACTGAAACTATAGTTGTTTTCTTTTAAGGGCATCGAACCCATATTACTATGAAGCCTCCCGGGAGAATTGGATAACGTCATTTTGTTTCGCGCCTACGATCAAAATTAGTATGTTTTGTCTTCTCTTGGACCCCTTTAGTTGGATGGATTGAGTTTTGGATTCCAATCACATAATCCATAGGATTACATGAAGGAGATATCAACACTCTTGACCTTCTTGTTCCTAACCCATAAGGTCTTGCCTTGATTTATGTGATTTTGTTCTTACTGGTATTTTGACTTTCTCCTTGTTGGATGGTTTAGATTTCTTTCTCATGCGAATAATTTTGGAGTTGTGGGTTGTGTTTTAAATCCATTTTTGAATTAGAACATTCCTTTCTTGATATTGTTAAATGTTAGCTTATCGTATGCAATGTGTAGCCTTAACATGCTCGCCTTCAAAACCGATTTTAGCTAGTATTTGTGCGTATGGATTATGCGAGTAGATTAAAGGAAAGAGTCAGAAAGGTTTCATCGCAATTTATGAAGTTCCTTGTAAAAATTTCCAATGTGAGGTAAATTTTGTAATAAGTGCTTGAAAGGAGTTTAGAAGACCTCTTGCCTTGGGTTGTTCTGAAATTTCATGATGATGTTGTCTTGTCCTTCTATAGGTAAACTGGTAACTTACCTTTGTGAGAAATGGTATTCAATCTTTACATTGATATGAGTATTGTAAAACTTTGATCTTGAGAATAAATTGTCAAGTTAAATCTTTCTAAGACTGAGTGACAATATATTATAAGTAAAGTAAAATGGGTCGGTTAACCCTTAAAGAAGCTAAACAAAAATAATAATTTTATATTGCAAATAAATTAGTGTAGAGGTGACCAACTTGAGAGCATGTAATTCCATAAGTGATCTAAGATGAAACTATCCTTTGTTAAGTAACACTATATAACTTGATATCCCTAGCTACACTATTGAACACTATCCCTTTCATGGTGAAATTCTTAAACGAACTTAAGGGAAATCTATGGTTAGATCTCGAAGATAATATGATTTAACAAGGTGAGAAAACAATTTTGAAACCACGCAATCTATCTCTTAGCCATTGGATGGTAAATTGTGTTATTTTATTGAAAAATCATTTAGTAAAACCCTAAGTAAAATCTTTAATAATTCAAGTTAAATCCTCAAGCTTCAAGATAAAAAACCGGGTTAATAACTAATGAGGTCATAAAGATGAATTCAACTAGACCTTCTTCCTCTAACCGCTTTCTTTTTAGGTGCTTGGTAATCTTTCTCACGAGTCTCCTTGAAAACGTAAGCTAAGAATTGCAATATGTCTTATTAAAATAAATAACCCTCAAGAATATCTCATTGTGGTTGGCCCTAACCGTAAGTGTGTTTTGTGGTTGGACTTCTATGTTGTCATGTCTAAAAGAAAAGTAAATTGTCCTTGATAGGTGTGAACGCTTTAAGAGTCTTTTATGGCCATCCTTGTATCGATTTGTTCACAGTGTTAGTTGTATCCTTGGTGACGACATGTCGCATCATGTTATGTGTCAAGAAAGTCAAAAAAATATCATGTGTTGTTCGTGTGTGAATATTTGGGTCGTTACACATTCTAACATCTTGTCAAGAAAATATAAATGAGGGACCTGGTAACTACATGTGCTTCGTGAGCATTCAAACCTGTCTAAATGAGGTGCCAACGCGTATACATTTAGGTAAAAAAATACTACAATAGAGCTACCTAAAACCTTTTTATTTCACAATTTTTAATGTTTTGGACTTATATAAGTTTCCTGTGTCATGAGGAAAATGTATTGGAGGAGGAAGAAATAAAGTGGGAGTAGTAGATGCTTTGAAGAAGAAAAGGAAATGGTAATGCGTGTCTTGACAAAAATACAATCACTAATAGACATGGGAGCTACAACAAATATTTGGTGTAGTGGGAAGGTTTACAACAGGAAGAAAATACTTGGATTCCTAAGTGGGAGTTAAAGAATATTGATAATGGAAAATTGGATGAATTCCATCAACTAAATTTGCAAGAGCCGATTCATTTTAACTAGAGGAGAATGATGTGAGAGCATAACTTCTGAAGGCCATAACTTTTGATCAATCCGTTGGATCGTCTTGAAATTTTCCAGGGTGGTAGATATTGATTAGTAATATGCCATGAACAAATTTTTCATAAAGGTTATTTCCATTTTGGCATATTTTTAAGGCCGATTATTTCATCTTGTGGTCTAAAATTGCCTCCAAACCTTTTTTTTACTTTAGTCTAGAACTTAAAATTGTAATAACTTTTTATATGATTTATAAAATAAGACAAAATTTTACGTAAGATTTAAATTATAAAGACATATTTTTTACCAAAAAATTGGGACCCATTCAAGGAGTTTTATTAGTAGGTAATTTTTGGCATTTTAGAATTTTTTTAGAGATAATGTGAAATAAAAGGAAGATTATAATGATGTAATAGATTAGTGTGCATTCTAGAACATGAGAAGAATTTTTTTTTAAGCTTCTTTTTATTTTGTAAACATATTGTGTGTTTGAGGTATTTTAACCCTTTACAACTTGATCCACATCAGGTCCTCCAACTCGATTTCAAATCAATATGTGTATGGTTCTTATACTTTACTTAGGTTATCCTTTCTTAGATAAATCATCTATAGAACCTTCTATAAGTAAGAAAAACTACCTTGTTTTCTACCGTATTCTCCAAAGGAAATGCCCCGGAGAAATCACTTTATACGCTTGCAAAAAGAACCCAAAGCTCCCTAAATATCACATATCACATTTGAATTCATTAGAGAAGAACCTACATTAGCTTTTAAGCTACAAACTAGATCATTTCAGCCATATATCTTATCCATAAGAACTCAAACATTTTCTAAGTTTTTTTAGTAAGATCCAAGTCAAAACAAACATGGTCAAAAGAATTACCAAATTTAATTGATCTATTTAGATATCACATACTAGGTTGAGAATGATATGAAATTTGCAACCTCTTTAGAGTAGTGTAAACTTTGAAAGTGTATGGGGGCTCCCAAAACCTTCTACTTGTATGTCTTGTATAAATTTTCATCCATGGCTAGATTTTAAGGTAAATTATAATCCATTAAAAAACCTCATTATGTGTGTGATAAATAATCTTTAAGTACTATTGGACTCAACATCAAAAACATACCTATACCATGTACACTTCACAAATTCTTCTAACAATATTTCAAAATCACTAAACAAGATATTTAGATCTAAGTTGAACTCTCAAGATGACATCAAACAAAGATTATATGATTTAAATATGGAAGAAGACTCAAAATGGAAAATCATATATATGTAAGTTTCATTCTCTATTAAATTAATTAATTGATATTAACAAGAAATTAATATATGATGATGATGAGAAAGAAATTCTTGTAAAAAGTAAGCCCAAGATTTTCTCTAGTATGATTTTTACTATAAAAATTTAAAATCAATTTAGAATGGGTGATTAACACCTTTGTTGATAAGGGAAATCCAACTGAAAATTTTGAAGTTAAAGGGGTGATATATGTATAGAACAAGGAAAGTACATCTTTAAAGAAAAGAAAAGAAAATTCAAAACCTAATCTGCATTATATAGCATGATCTCCTAGATGAAAAGCTGGATCAAAATGCTTACTTGGCTAAAGAAACAGATTGGAATGAATACTCAAATACTCAAGAAATGTTTGTTAAAAGTAATGTTAAAAATAATGCTCACATTAATATTAGTTTATTAATGCATTATATTATTGTTTCTATATTGTTATATGCGACTTATAACAAACATAAATAAAGTAATATGTTCAATGATTAGAAGGCTTGAATCTTTTTCATTTAGAAGATATATAGGCCTATGAATTTATACAATGTTTATGTAAATGATTAAGAAGTTTATTATGTGAATTATTCTTTAATGAATTCTAAACCAAAAACATCAAGGGCAACATTAACTCATCTTTGACACGTTCCTTAAATCATAGCTTCAATTTTGACTTAAAAACATCATTCTAATTTTAGCTTAAAAGTGAGAATCAAATCATGAATTAAAACACAACTTTAAAGAAGACTTTAATGTTGTCTTTACATTCAATGTGAGATTCAATTTTAGTTGTAAAGTTGAATACAACATTAATTGACACATTACAACTTAATGTAATTGTGACATTAAATAAAACTATAATGCATCACTAAATATAATTTTAAAAATCACAACTTATTAAAATTATTCTATCAATATTTCAATAACCATAATTTTGTTTCAAAAAAAGTGTATACACATTTTATGAATAAATAATACATTGAATTGAGAAAAAAACTTTATTCGTTTAAGTTGAAAATTCTTTTAATTATTATTTTCAAATCTAAAAATAAAATAAACTTTAGAGAATATAAATATAGAAATATAAGTGATTGATAAAACACTGCACACTAATTATTTCTCTATAGTAATACATAATAAATGGATAAAATGCTAGAGGAGGTCCCTTTCTTAACAAATTCAAAAAGAGGCCACATGATACAAATTGTAAAGTTAAGTGGGTGAATGCCACAAGATGAGAATCTTAGTGTTGAGAATACCAAAACTAAGTGGACGAAAACACATTAGAGGACAAGAATCCCAAAATTTAAATGTATCTGTTCTCCTTAACATAAATATAAGAGCAATTCATAAGGCACTTTATACTTCCCTTACTCCCATATAGTAATAATAAAATAATGAAGGGCTAATATGCATGCTAAGTCTTGAGGACATTAGGAGAGAATCTCAATACTATTTCTAAATATAATGTTTAAATATTATTTATCTACAGTAAAATTGTATTTAACAATCCAGTAACATTAAAAAGGACTAACTACTAGTATGTACACCTTTTTTAGTGATGTTTTGATTATTTTGGTACCCTATTAAAATTCAGTTCAACAATTAACTAACTAAATCATAAATGTTTATTCTTTATATAATATAAAATGTTGTCCATAAATTGTGTATATATTATTAATGACGAAAATGGAAATGTGTGAGAACATAAGAAAAGCCTTAGCAAAGTTGAAGTTTATTATTACTCCAAACACCTTCTTTTTTCTCACACAAATTCGTGTGAATCTGCTTGTGATCTACACTAGAGCGATAATACTAATGATTTTAATCATCCCGATAGTCCGAATCATTCAAATGATAATAGTAATGATTTTAATCACGGGGTGATTTTCCCTTGCATGATGAAATCGAATCGTCATGGTTATGAGAAAGTGGCATATGTATGTCCATATTCTCCTCTTCATCGTCAGATAATGGTGGCAATTCAACTCCCCACAAGTATATTTTTTTCTTAGTAGTAACAGGAGGTTCTTCACCAGCCAAATTAATTGCATCATCATTCGCCCTCTCCACCACTGTCTTACTCACCAAATAATCTGGATACCCTTCGCGGACAGAGCTTTCTCCATCGTCAACACACAGTTCGGGTATGTATGGGTATTTTTCTTTATCAGGTCGTGTTATAAGCATGGGTACATTTCTGTTTCTTGTTGAGGACTGAGGACCGACATTAATGGAAGCTTCTACAGCAGGTTTGGACTTGAGCCATTCTGGTTCCTCAGGATCATAACCATACACATTTCCGTCCTCGACGAGCTTCACAGTGGTTCTTCTCCACCTGGTCTTACCAGTCATGTTCTCTGATTTTTTATGTTGAAAAACTAAATGGGGTTCCTCAGGAGTTGGAAACAACGTGTCCACCACGCTTTTTATTTGTTCGGGATTCAATCTTCCTCTTAATCCCATAACAGTTTGGGCTTCCTTCCTGTAAACTTCGTTGTCCTTTAAAATCTTTGCAATTTGCCTCCTTTGTTCTTCATCCATGCCAGACGTTTTGATTATGAAAGAGCTCACTCTCTCTAGTGAAAATGGAAATCCTGGAATATTTTCCTTTTGAGAGTTCGGCGAATGTCTGAGTATGTTTTGGTTTGTTTCTTGTGTGCACACGAAGCCCTCATTTTATACGAACGGAATCGACAAATTTTAAGGTGTTTTGTTTCGCGGTAACCCATCATTTACAAAGAGTTCTTATTTTAATATTGTAAATTAAGTTTCTTTTAATAGTTTTTAATTGATCGAAAGCATAATTACATTAATAAATTTAAAATATTAAACAATACAATATGGTTATAATCTAAGGTGAATGGTTAGCATTTAAGGATAATTTTCCACACCAAAAAAATGTAGGTGGTAAAACAAAGATTATATAGAAAATGTGAGAGTAAAAACATGTAATGCACATTGATTATTCACCAATATGGAGGGAGGGTTTATATAAAATCAAGAATGCATGAACTGTCTATTGATTGCATGTAGGAATAGGAGGTTACAAAACATATGTTGAAAAAGATGTAATAGATACCTACACTAAATTATTACTTACTCGTACATGACTATGAGTTCTAATCAGCTAAAATTCCCTTGTTATGACATTATTTTAACAAATGTAATCCCTAAAGAGTTCAAACTTCACACTTCTAAGGGATTTTTCGAGTATATCAGCGATCGGTGCATCTGTTGGGCAGTACTAGAGATGGATGTGGTGGTTTAAGACTCACGACAAATGTAGTGACATTTGACCTCAATATGTCTGGTTCTTTCATGCAAAATAGGATTCTTCACAAGCTTCAACACACCCTAATTGTTGCAATGAAGAATAGGTGGCCTCTCTTCACGAATGTTCAAATCATCCGTAATGCAATGTAACCATATCGCCTCATACACACTCCACGTGCGGCATGATACTCGCCCGAGTGGATGAAAGAGAAACAACAATTTTCTTCTTAGTGATCCACGACATCGGTCAAGATCCAAGATGAAATATGTATCCTAACGTTGAAATTCTATCATCAAATGATGTAGTAGAGTTCGAGTGGGTGTATCCCTATAGGAAAACTGAGTGTTCTTCTTGTATTCCAGACCATTTTCAAGTGTGCCTCAAACATATCTCAAAACAAGCTTTGTTGCAACCCAGTGACATTTCTTTGGCTTCGCATGAATTTCGAGAGATAGTTCACAACAAAACATATGTATGGTCCGGGTGTAGGTCAAGTAGATGAGTGTAGTGCCCACTCCTCTTCAACATTTATATGATTATGATTATGCTTATTATAGATTAGAGTTATGGACATTTCTATCACAATTTAGATATTGACAGATGGACATTGTTATTTTGATTAGTTAATTTATAGACAGTATGGATGTTAGACTTATGACATGATTTACAGGATGGATTATATGCATATTTGGATATATTGAATTGTTGATTTTGAGCTTATATTGGACTAATGCATTTATTTCATAATTATATGATGTTAGATGATGTATTTGATGTCGTGATCTTATTGCTAGTTGATAAAGTAATGAAATTGAAATAATTGGAATTGTGAACGATGGCAAATTACTTGTCTTGGTTTAAGTTGCGATAATTGATTATATGTATATGCATGTATTTTATTATTTCGATGTTGTTAATATGGCCACGAGGCTAGAAAGGTATTGTCTTGACTTTTGCAGGTGTTCGCAACACAATAAACCAAAGGGGATAGGAGACCAACATTGAGATAATATGGAGTATTGGAAATAGGTCACCATGGTAACATATGTATTCGCATGTTGTTGTTTTGTTGTAGCTTGTTAGGAGGTTCCCATTGGGGGTGACCTCAAAAGTGACCTTGGGAATGTTTTTAATTTTGTCTTGTTTTTTTTAATTTAATTGTGAGTTATTGTATTTTTATTTGCATGTGGAGTCACTTTTATTAATTGTGTTTAGCACCCCTCTTAAGTTAATTTAAAAGTGTTTATCTAGTGCTAAGTAGGATGTGAAAAAAGGGGGAGGAATAAATGTGAGTTGGTAGATTTTATGTGTGTTGGTTTGGGATGAGTTTAATGTGTTTTGGGTTGTGTGTACTCAATATTCCTTGTGAAATTCGGATTTTGACCTTCTAGGCTATTTTGGAGACTTGTGGGACAAGCTAAGCTTGTCCCACACCTTTTAAAGTCACCCACCCACCTAGCCTATGATGTGAGGGACTTATTTTAGGTCCTATTTTGTGTTTTAATGAAGGAAAAGGGAATCAAGTACACTTTTCTTACATGGGTAATTAATTTTTCCTTAAGGGGTGTGGGTTGGGTTGAGTGTGTAAGAGGGTGGTCTTTTCCCCAACCACCAATTTATTATACTTTGGGGTTTGGGTTTGACCATGGTGATGTGGGATGGAGAAGAAATGATGTGGCATCCTACATGGAGCCACATCATCTCCCTCCCCCTCTTTTTTATTTATTAGAATTTTTGTGAAGTTTTGGGGGTTACTTGCTTGGTTTTGGCTCTCTCATTTTGGAATGCTTGCTTTTTGGAGTGTTTGTTGGAGTTGAAGATTTCTTGGAATTTCTTGAGCTTGGAGGATTTTGGGACTTGCTTGTGGAGTGGATTCTTTCTATGGAAAGGTAGGGTTTCCACCCTTATTTTCTTCTCTTGCCTTGTATGTTTATGTGTTGAATGAATGTGTTTTCTTACTTGATGTTGTTGGGTAGTGAAATTTCTTTAGGATGTGTATGAGATAGTGAAATGGGGATGAAATATGTTGGGAGGAATAAGATATTCTTTTGGGTATTTAGGAGGGAGTGGGTTGGATGCCCCACCTTGTTCTCATCTTGTTATTTTATTCATTGTGGGAGACATAAGAGAGGGAGGCATAAGAGATGTATTTTTATTTGTAGGGAGGCATAAGAGATTTTGGGGTTGATTTTGTTTTGGAGGTTTTTGAGGTGGGCATCCAAACCCTTGGGAGGCACAAGGGTATCCCCATATTCCTTTCTCTACTTGGCTTGTTTTAGAGCCATTGTTTTGGGAAGTTTTTGTGTTTAAAAATGAGTGTTTTGTGGTTATTTTCTTGTGAATGTTTCTTGAAAGTAAATGTGGAAGCCTTGTATTTTGTTTCCATGGTTTTCAAATATTCCTTATTGTCTCATTGTTGGGGCTTGGGGCCAATGAGGAAGTAGGCTTCACTTCCTCATTAGAGTAATGGTTGGGTGGAGAGTGTTTCCTACTCCCCATTTTTGGTTGTTTGTTTGATCTTGGAAGAAGGTGGAGTTTAGATGATGAAGGATTCTTGTGCATTTGGAGAAAATAATAATGGACTCTCTTGTTATATTTTATCATGTTGTCTCCATTTTGTATGGAGGGCTTGTAAACTTGTATTCTTAAAGTTGAGATTGTTAGTTGTCTTATGTATTAAAATCGTGGTATTAGTTCTCTTTGAAAATGAAAGTAAAATATTTAATATTACTTCTTTTGGAATGGAAAGAGAAATTTTTTAGTGTAACAAGTTCTTGACATAATGGAAATATGATTGAAATAAGAATACTTTACTTATGAAGCTAGTAGTTTTATTGCCTTCAAGAGGTGTGATATTCATTTTATAACTATTGGGAAACCTTGCTTGTATAAGTTATTGTTTGAAATGTTGAAACTTGCATTGTGTGATGAAAGAAATTAATTACTTACTTTTCCCTACTTGAAAAGGCATAAGATAGCAAGTTAAAACTATATTTGTTCATCTTTTGTATTGTTGAAAGAAGAACCCAAAGTTCTCCCATTCTTTTACCTTTATATGTGTAGATGGAAAGACTTAAATATTTTTTTATTGTCATTTACTTGTCAATAAAATAGATTGATACCTAAATCTAGTAGGGTAAATGAATTGCATGATTACAATTAACCATAGCTTTATTGGATTATATAAATTTATTATTAAGTTATTATAAATTTATATATAAACCCAATGTAAATTAATGTAAAAACAAGTGGAATTTGGATTGATTTTAAACATCTTATCAAAATACTATCAAATTTTAAAATAAATTTTAAGTGTAAGATTAAGATTAGTTAATAATATAAATATCATTACCTCTTTTAATAGTATTGGTATTAAAATATTATTATTATTGATATTAATAATAATATTTGATAGAATAAATTTATATATAGTTATTCAATATATATATATATATGTGTGTGTGTGTGTGTGTGTGTGTGTGTGTGTGTGTGTGTGTGTGTGTGTGTGTGTATATATATATATATATATATATATATGTGTGTGTGTGTGTATATATATATATATATATATATATATATATATATATATATGTGTGTGTGTATATATATATATATATATATATATATATATATGTGTATATATATATATGTGTGTATATATATATACTATATATATATATATATATATATATATATATATATATATATATATATATATATATATATATATGTATGTATATATATATATATATATATATATAGTATGTATATATATATATATGTATGTATATATATATGTATGTATATATATATATATGTATATATATATATATGTATATGTATATGTATATATATATATATATATGTATATATATATATATATATATATATATATATATATATATATATGTATATATATATATATGTATGTATGTGTGTGTGTGTGTGTGTGTGTGTGTGTGTGTGTGTGTGTGTGTGTGTGTGTGTGTGTGTGTGTGTGTGTGTGTGTGTACATACTACTTATATTAAATAAACATTAACTAACCAACTTGCCAAAAAAATTGAAATTTTTTGAAAACGTGTCACTGAAATTGTGACTATATATGTAAATAAGGTAAGGGTTGGGCGGAGGGTCGTGGACCCCACCCCCACCGCATAAATAAATGGGATGGAGGGTGCAATCGGTGACCCTCCCCCAACCACAAACACTTGCCACAAACAATGTGACTGGTCACTATTTTTATCTTATATGTATAGTCGACCTCCTTAAATTTGCGGATATTTTCTCCCAAGAAGTTTTCAATTCTTTATATATATACTATTAATAATTAATACAATATATATGTATGTATGTATGTATGTATGTATGTATGTATGTATGTATGTATACCCTTCTCCCCTATGTGTGTGTGTGTGTGTGTGTGTGTGTGTGTATATATATATATATATATATATATATACTCACACCATTTTACCTATTTCCTCTAAAATGGGGCAAAAACCCATATGCCCATTTGGGAAAATGCTAAAATAATGAGATAAACAAAATAAATAAATACATTGCAACCCTAGAAGAGGGTGTAAATAGAACAAGAAAATAAAGGAAGAATGTGCATCCTTCCATGAGCTTGAGATTGCCTCTCATGGCTTCCACCTCCTCCACAAATCTGCAAAACAAAAAGAGAAACAATAAGCCAAAACAAAAGAGAAAAGAGATTTTCATAAGCATGCTTAGGGTTAGTTGAATCCCTAAATCTAAGGGCCCAAATGAATCCATCCAATGGATGAGATTCATCCCTACAAAAAGTAGGTGGGAAGTGGGTGAGAGAAATTTAAATTTAAAATGCATGGGTAGACTTTATTTATTGGGGCCACTCTAGTATGTGTAGGGGGTGTTATTATTTCCTAACCCAAGTGTCTTATTAGAGACCTTTTTATTTAATGCAAGCTTTGACCCCTTTGTGGGTATAATAGAACTTTATTATTTAATTAAATAGACCACAATACCCTTGAGATTAACTAACCAAATTTAATTAAGGTGAAATTAAATTGTATTAAAGTAAAATATAGGGGAGCCTAAGTATTGCTTTATAATAACTAAAGGTTATTAAATAGAATTGAGAGATTTAACTATTTTATTTAAAAGGGATCTAAAGGGAAATTAATAATATTAATTTAATGTAATTTTAAAATGAGAAAGTGTGACTGTTAATTTTAACCTTGTGTTGCGAGTAGGTTTTGCAAAAACAATTATTCCATAATTTTTCTAGTTTGACCTAGGTTTGTCTTGGTGTTCGTGTGAGAAAATTTGTGGACATTATACTTGGTATCAGATCCATGGGTTCAAAGCTTGGACCCTTGGGTACACTTGAAAACATGAGACATGAAAATTAAACCTAGCACAACTATAAACCTAGAAAAAAACATTGTATGATATTTGTATAATATAGAAAACTTAGAAAATTGAAATAAAACCTAGAATGATGAACTAACTCTCACCTTTTCTCAATAAGGAGGTACGGACCGCACGAGGGTTCTTACACATAGACCTAGACTTATCACCTACAGATCAGGTTGTAGTAGAAATTTTACCTCAGATATTACATACGTTTTAGGATGTCAATGTCGTTATACATGGAGGATATTTAGGAGGATGACCTACCAGATAGGATAGAGAGCCATCAGAGAAAAATCTTACGTGGATTCAGGTTAGAGTGGAGTCACCTCGTAGAGGGACATCTTGATAGGATTTCAGGACATAGAGACAAATATGGAACCCTAGGTAGAGAGAGGAATAGGAAAAGAGACCTAGGGGTTGACATTCATCACCGTAGATCATATCAAGGTGATCGTGAAAGTACGCCCATCCCATTATTCTAGAGATACAAGTGGTTTTCGGGAAGAGACTTCGTGTAGTGACTCGACAAAAAAAAGTAATATTAATAAAACAAAATCAAATAGAAGTGTCAGTTTGGTGGATTGTGGCAGGGGTGGCGTGTGATAGGTTGAAGGCATGGGCCTTCTTGGCAGGGCACGTGGGCCTCATGAATGAAAGTCAAACCTATCATTTCCCTTTCCTAATAATTTAAACACTTTTTGGAGTCCCAAAGATGTTAACTAGGCTAAAACCCAACTCCATGTTCCAAATATTAGCAGTAATGGATAGTTGTAGTGAGGGCGGTGTAATAATGTTTGAATGATGAAATAATATGACAATCACTAGTTCTTAATGTGAAAAATTGGTCTTCAACCCGATCAATTCACATTTTCTTCATACTCCTTTTCTAGGTAAAAATTGATCTCCTAACAGTATGGATGTCTAACAAGCATAAAAGATAGAGGAATTTTTGTTGATGTTGCAGTTGCGAATGCTCTAGTTGACATGCATGCAAAATGTGGAACCTTTCACTGGCACGTGAAATTCTTGCAAAGCTCAAAGAGATTTTTTTCATGAAATTATTTGACTGTAGGATATGCACGAGATGGGTTTGTTGAAAAGGCTTAGAAACTTTCAAGCAAATACAATTGGTAGGTGTAAATCTAGGTTCCATCTCCTTTTCTAGCATCCTCCCAACGATGCACTATAATGGGAGCTCTAGAGAATGGTAGTGATATCCATCAAGCATAATGGTTTGTCATATGTTTAGTTGTAAGTGCCCTAGCAGATGTGCCTGCAGAGTGTGGAAGCATGCACTTGGCATGTGAACAGTTCGACTAAATGCCTGAAGCGTGGCCTGATGGACTGAAATGATGGCATAATATGTACAAAATGGGTTTGTTAGAAAGGTTGTGGAACCTATCAAGCAATGCAAAGCCAAGCTTCACATCCTTTACCAACATCCTCCACCCTTGTGCCAAAATGGAAGATTTAGAACAGGGAATGGACATCCATCACAACATAATGAAGAAAGGGGCAGATTTTGTTAGATGTTGTAGTTACAAGTGCTCTAGTAGGTATGTATGTGAAATGTGGTGGAAAAAATATTGTTGGCCTGGTGTTCAAAAAAAATCATCCATAAAAATGTAATGTCACTAAGTGTAATTATTGCATGTTTTGGTATGCATGGGAAGAGTGAAGGTGCACTAGAATTATTTTTTTATCAAATGCAATATTCTGGTATTTAACCAGATTTCATAACGTTTATTGGACTTCCTTTTGCATGGTGGACCTTCTCGGTTAAGTTGGGAAACTACACAAAGCTCAAAATTTAATTAAGAATATTACATTAAAACCCAATTCTAGTGTGTGGGGAGCCTTGCTCGAGGCTTGCAAAGTTCATGGAAATTTAGAGCTAGCAGAGATTGCATCCAAGTGGCTTCTTGAGCTAAAATCTTAAAATGCAAAAAAAAATTTTCCATTGACATGTTGTGAGTGTGTTGGTTGGTCCTTGAGGAGCATGTGCATTGAGTCACTTTGGCTACAATAATTCTCATGAACCGCTTGACGAAATCCTCTTCTATTGCATGATTCTGTTGGTTGTGACTGTGGACCGCTTGGAGCCCTCACATACCCTACTTCACTCATCATTGTTAGGCATGGTCTCCTTACCTTTTCCTTCATAATTTTCGTAATTTGGTTCTTCATTTGCCATATAATAGAAACATTAAACCACTAGATAATCTTACAAATGGATATGTAACCAAATTTAAATAGTGTAAGGAAATAAAACTCCACCTTATAATTTTTGAAACTGTTTTACAATTTAAACATTAATTGTGGTCACTACCATAACCTTATACGATGATACTAGAATATCTAAATTATATGTTCGCATCTAGTTGTATTGCGAGAGTTAGATGATGTCATCAAATCAAACAATCCATTTTCCTACCATTTAAAGTTAGGAAAAGAAAATGCAATTTCCAAGACTCACAAAACAACACTCTAAGCCCCGTAAAAGAGAATTCAAACATCATATGTGCTCCTTGTTATGTAGAGAGTTATGTCAAGCATTAGCCCAACCCTGTGTGACCATTTGTGCTCTCTTTTCCGCTCTTTAGGAGCCATGTTACTCTGTTTTCTACTTTGAAGGAAGTTGTTAAAACTAAAAGGTGGCTTTCATTTCGAACCATCGTTTGGTCCCTGAGCAACAAAATGCTTGACCACCTTCACAAACCTCTATTATTTTTACTAGAAAATTACCTGGAACCTTCGGTTTAGGAAAAAAACATCCCTAGTGAGTTTGGAAAAGGGGTATTGTAGGCCTTTGATCATTGTTTGACTAGGTCAAATTGACTCAACTATGACCGGTGGCTTTGGAAAACCCATTGCCATTTGAAACTCGTCTATCGCTTCTCGCCCATTGAATCTAAAAAATTCTCCATATATAGGGGAAGTTTTAGGAAATTTCTTGTTACACATTCATCCATCGAACATTAGTTTTAGAGGTGGTTTTGTGAGCCCTCGAGATAAATTTTGATTGTTTCCAACCAGGCCAATTACGACCAATGACCTCGAAAAGCGGCCACCAATCATAAACCATTCACCGCTTCTGAATTTTTCCAGTTCCTATGTATTATTGGTGTATATGAGGACACATAGAAACTTACCTGTGGTATGTTTGCTCTCTGGAAGACAACGTTTGAAAGTGGTTTCTTAGCCTCTCGAGCCTTAATTGAATGTTTTTACAACTAGCTAGAAAATGTAAAAAGAAAAGTTGTAGGACCTCCAATGGGTAACCAAACCATCATGGAAACTTGTTGACACTTGTAAATAACTATTTGAAAATCTATCATGTGACTTATTGTGTGAAATTGAACTTTTGAAAAAATAGTGTTTCTCTCTCTTCCCTCTCTCTTTCTCTCTCATTGGTTACAAAATAAGGTGAAATGAAATGAAATAAACATGTCTCTAACCCCCCTTTTGAATGAAAATTATTAATATTATGTAAATGGAAAAATGAAAATGTTAATTATGCTAGATCTAGGTGGATGTCATGCTAGCAATTTATCGTTGATTTCATGCTCACTTGGTTTTGCAGGATGCAAGAAAGATGGTGAAAGGGTGTGGTGTAATTCATTTTTATTATCAAAATTTATATAGGTCATTGTAAAATTTATATACGTACAATGTAGTCCCATGTTACAGAAACATTGTATTTGAAACTACTAATATGTATGAGATGTTAGTTTTAGGGATACCTTGGGAAATGCACATTTAATCATAGGTGCAATTTTGATTCATAGTTATGTGTGGTAAAAAGGATTGATGTGTGTGTGTGTGTGTGTGTGTGTGTGTGTGTTAAATGAATTTGAATTTAATATATTTTAATGTGTTTCTAGTGTGTAATAGATGATTAAATAATTGGTGTTGTGTTTCTTACCTTGAAAATGTAATAAAGAAATCTAACCACAATAGTCAACCCTAACATAAGATTCATCCATAACTTGTCTTCATGTGGGATCCTTCTTAGCATGGAAGAAATTGAAATCATAGAATGATCTTAAACCTTGTACTTGATGGAACCTCCTAGTTTAGGTAAATAAGACCCCTAGTTTGTGTTATCATCATGGTCAATATGTTTAGCATTACCATCATGAACCCAACGATTAGGAGCGACTTGGAAAAAAATTATCTGGAGTAAGTAGATCTAACCCTCCTTAGTATCCTTGTCATTTACCAAGTCTTACAAAGTTAGATCTAGGAATTTTCTCCATCATCGAATGAATTCCTTGTGGGATCTAGACGACACAAATGGACCTAGTACAATAGTTGTACTATGACTTAAACTCTTGCTAATGATCTCTTTAGTTCCTCATAGCTAAATGTGTTACTTTGGCTAGTGACAGATAACGCCTTTTTTATGGTTTACAAGGTAAATATGTTTTCACACATTGATCTTTCATGAATGTGGTTTAGCATAAATATTTCCTCTCACCTTAAACTCATATATAGTTAAGATGTAGATCCTTAGGTGAAATTGGAATTAAACTAAATCTCAGTTGATTAAGAGGTTAACTTATGGGTAGAAAATGGTAAGTAACTCTTTGCAAATGAAATTGATTTTAAAGTTAGTGAATTTCGAGAACCCAGGAAACTAGAACCTTGGTCCCGTAATTCCTTGTCATGCCCCTTTTGACATTAAGAATAAAAGAAAATTTCACATTTAGAATCGTGAAATGCATAAACATGGGATCTTACCTTGAACACAGACCACTTGTGGTTCCTATGTAGATTAAAATTCTTCTAATCATGTACTTCTTTAAGATGTTAACCAAATACTTTCATAACTCTTTTGTTATAAAACAATGCTAATAATGAGACCATAGTGTGATATAAGAGTAAAGCATATAAGAGTAAAATGATATTTGAGGTTAGGAATAATGTCACTCTTGGAGTCCTTATAACTCAATGAAACATATTATGTGTTACAAAGAATATGAATTTCCCTTGGTGAGATCAAACTTCGAGAATATATATATATATAATCTAAATACAATTTCTTGTTGTGGGAATGTTGAATCGGGAAATAAAGATACTTTGTGATCGAAGAATGTTTATGGGAAAAAGGTATCTTGATGAAATAACCCCTCCCCACCCTTGAAACCTAATATTGCTTTCTTGACATCAAGTCAAATTCCCTTGAATTACAAGGATAAAATTTTAAACATTGAATAAATTATTGAGAAGCATATTCTTAACATAATAACAAGAGAATTAAGTAGTTTGTATGCTATTTGAAATATTTCGAGAGTGATTCTAGAGAAAAATCTTTGTAGCCTCCTTATTTAAGGAGTGTGTAGTGGATTTGAGAGCCTTCACCACTACCTCAGATCTTCATATCCTTCCATTGGGTTTGTATGGAGTCATCTTGGGCATGGATTGGTTATCTACACATAGAGCCAGATTTGATTGTTACCATAAGACTATATCATGTATAGATGATTTGGGAGTTGAGTCAGTGATAGATGGAGTTAGGAGACCCATTTCTATCTTCCTTATTTCTATTATACACTTAATTGGTTTGCATGACATGGGTTTTAGTTGTACGCTATTAGTGTTAGTGATAGGTCAAAGGATGGGGATAATGGACCTTCAATTAATGATCATCCCATATTGCAGGAGTTTTCTTATGTGTTTCCTAGTGAGCTTGGGGTTCCTTCCCCACTTGAGGTAGAATTCCACATTGACTTGGTTCCAGGAGCAGAACCTATCTCACGCACTCCTTATAGGATGACCACATCTAAGCTTTGTGAGCTCAAGTTACATCTTAAGGGCCTTCTTGAGAAAGGCCTAATCCATCCAAGTGTATCCCCTTGGGATGCACCAATAATTTTTGTCTTGAGAAGAAAGCTAGATCCTTATAATTGTGTGTGAACTATAGGAAGATGAACAAAGTAACGATCAAGAATCGTTACCCCCTTCCTCGCATTGATAATTTGTTCAATAAAAATAAGGGGCCAAAATATTTTCTAAGATTTATCTTAAGTCCGGGTACCATTAGTTGAGGATTGCAGAGGTGGATATCCACAAGTCGGCTTTCTGCACCAGATATAGGCACTATGAGTTCACAACAGCCTTTTGGTTTGTTGAATACCTCCACAAGTGTTTATGAGCTTGATGAACAGGGTGTTTAGGATGTTCTTGGATCGCTTCATTCTCATTTTCTTAGATGAAATTCTTATATACTCATGTATGTGTGAGCAAACACCTTTTTCAGTTCTTCAAAGTCTTTGTGAGCGGTAGCTTTACGGGAACCTATAGAAGTGTGCATTATTTCAGTCAAAGGTGTAGTATTTGGGTCACATCCTTTCTAGGAAGGTATCATAGTATATCATTCCAATACTAGAGCCATTATGGATTGGCCAAGACTACTAATGTGACCAAGGTGCGTAGTTTCATGGGTTTGGTCGAGTACTACAGAGATTTTTACTTAAATTTTCTCGAGTTGTGCACTCCTTCACTTCCCTTCAAAGAAAAAGGTAAGAAGTTCTTATGGTAAGATAGATGTGATTGGGCCTTCATGAAATTGAATGAATGCCTCATAAAAACACCCATCTTGTAGTGTCGGACCCTCGTGGTGATTTCTTCATTTGCACAGATGCTTCGTTGGTAGGACTAAGAGGTGTGTTGATGCAGGAGGGCCTAGTGGTTTCTTTTCGCCTCACAAAATCAAGAATTATGAGCTAAACTATCCAACTCATGAAATTGAGCTTGTAGTAGTTTTACATGCCTTAGTTTGGTGAAGAAATTTCCTTCTTGGCTAGAGATTTACAATCGAATCGATCGCTTGAGTCTTTGCCACCTCTTCTTCACACGCCCAATCTCAAATGGTCGTTAGCGTGTTGGATGGAGTTACTTTATGAGTACGACATGGAGATAGAACACGTGAAGGGTAAGGAGAACATGGTTTCGGATGCCCCGAGTAGGTGGAGACATGTGGTTATGGCTACTTTAGTGGGTACAGATTTGTAAATTAGAATTTTGCGGCGGCTTCCTTACAACAACTTCTACCTTGCAGCCAGCCATATCAAATATTGTGTCTCAAAGGCCCCTTGAGGGGAAATTTGATGGATTTTCATTTGAGGTAGATGGTCTTCTCGCATACGAGGTCGATATATGTTCCTAGAGATGGAGGCTTGAGACAGATAGTTTGAAAAAGGATCATTGCAGTACCGTATTCAACCCATTCTCGGGTGAAGAAGATGCATGCTACCTTGAGAAGGTTGTACCATTGGAGGGGACTACAGAGATACGTAGCTTAGTTTTTGTCACACTGTTTAGAGTGTCATAAGGTGAAGGCCGAGCATCAACACCCAACTAGCCTTCTCTTCCCTCATGCCATATCGGAGTGGAAATAGAACACCATTTCCATAGATTTCATAGTTGTCTTACTGACGCCGAGATACCACCACGATGCCATCATGGTTACAATGGATAAATTGATGAAAGTGGCTCACTTTTCTCTCGGTAAATACCACCTACACAACTAGTGTAGTGGTATGAGTATACCTTGATGAGATTGTCAAATTACACAAGATTCCGCAAAGATCATCTTTAACCGTGATCCCTTGTACACTTCTCACTTCTAGACTACCATGTAGCTTTCTCTCGAGATGAAGATCAACTTTAGTACATCGTATCACCTTGAGACATAGATGGACAGAGAGAGAGTAGTGAATCAGATCTTGAGGACATTCTTAGGATGTACATCATGGACCATTAATCGAGGTGGGAGGAGTATTTGTATTTGGTGGAGTTTTTCTACAATAACATTTTTCGAGTTATATCGTAGTTTCAATGTGGGCACTAAGGTGTTTATTCGTGTCAAGCCTCATAAGATCCCTATCCATTACAAAAAAATCTCTAAGCTTGCTCCTATATTTGTGGGTCATTTTGAGATCTTGGAGCATATCATTCCTTTGGCCTATCATCTAGCATTGCCACCTAGCTTGTTTCACATCTACGACATATTTCATGTTTCTATACTTAGGAGGTACATTACATATACTTCTCATGTATTAGATAAGACCTCATTTATGTGCATGATCGGGGTAGGTTGTAATGCCCACCTTTTACACACACAAAATACAACAAAAAATACCAGGATAATTTATTTATTTTACTTACATTTCTCAATACACAACACCACAAGGGCTCTAAGAAGATGTGTGAATTATTTCTAAAAGGAAGAATACAATTCTTTCTTTTCTTTCATTCAAAATAGAAAACAGAGTGCATCTCTTTCACATTTCGAATTACAACTTTCATAGCCAAAAAAAATCATCTTTCCTTCACCAATAATATACAAGGTCATCCACTTCAAAGTGGGAAAGGGTTACAATAAATAAAAATCTCAACAAGGATCACAAACTGTCTTTTCCTTTGTTCCGTAACAACAATATGCAGATCCACCATTCTCCAATTTTGATCACAAGAAAGGAAGGGGAAAGACAACATTATCCACCCAACCAAGACATCTAATGAAAGCATAAGCCATCATTCTTCATTGGCCCCAGGCCCCAACCATAATGTAATATAAAATACATTTCAACTCATGGAAACCACATACTTCCACATCACAAAGGAAATCTTTCACATGCACATTTCACATTTAAAAACACATTCCAAAATAGAATGTAGTTTACAACCACATTAAGATATAACAAACAATACTCAGGCTTCATCATACAAGCCAAAAGAACAAGCAACTATGGGGGATGCTACTTATGCCTCCCAAAGGGGAAATGGGTATCACCACCTGAGAATAAACCACCAAAATACATATCATTTCAAATCCTTGACATACCCATATGCTTCCCCAAGTACCCCCTCACAATTTCTTATGCCCCCAACCTCTTATGACACCCCATAACGAGTAAAGAAATGCAAGCTATTTCTTTTTACAAGGTGGAACCCAAATCCCAACTCCTCAACAATTATACCTCCCTAAACAAACTTATGCCTCCCTCAAGATTACCCTATAGTCTTCTCCTACACCATCCCTAAGCCATCTACCCAACCACCAAAAATAAATTAGCACATCCAAACATTCAATCATATACATATGCATAAAATAAAATAAAAGCATTTCAAGAGCCAAGATCCTACCTCTCCATAAGGGAGTTTGTTCCAAGGTTGTAAAAACTAAGCTTTCCAATCTACAAGCATGCAACCATCTCTAATCTTCTCCAAAAGCAAGAGCTCCCAAAACAGCAAAAGAAGTTGCCCAAAATGAAGTATGCAACAGTGAAGCAACCCCAAAAACAAGCTAAGGAATTCCCATAAATAGAAGATGGAAGAGAAGAGGATGAGGTAGATCCATGTAATATTCCACTTCACACATCCTCAACTCCTACACCCAAGTCAACTTCATTCTCCAATGCATAATCAATAATTAGGTAAATAATATGACAGTTTTATTTACACACTCAAACAAGCCCAAACCCCATAAGGACTGAAATTAAAACATGTAAGAAAAGTGCAATTACAACATTCAACTTGACTTACAAAAATACATAAAGAAAGTCTACATTTAACTCTCCAACCATAGTAAGGTAGGTATGCAAATTTAAGAGGTATGGGATAAGTTAAATTTGTCCCACAAGTCTCCAAAGTCAGCCTCCAAGGAAAAATTCAATTTCAAAGATGATGGAGTTTTTCATACTAAAAATCAACTTACACATCTCTAACACATCACTTACACATTTCTTACAACACTTTAATTTTAGGCCAACAACTCTAATAATTACTTTCTTATGACCCAATTTGATTAATTAATTTTTTAACAATATGATCACTCACATTAATTAAAACACCATTTAATAAATAAGGAAAGGGGTCAAAGCACCAAAAATAAACACATGCAACATGAAACCAAAGAAAAATAAATAGAAGAAACATAAAACCCCATGGTCACATTTGAAGGTGATACCCCATGGCAATCCCTAACACAATCAAACACACACTAACAAATATAGTTTCCATGGTGACCTTGTTGAATTCATCTAGAATTCCAATGTGGTTGGTCTCTAATCCCCCATGTTCGTTGTGATATTTTAACCTATAAAAACACAAATACCTCCTTCGGCCTTATGGACGATCAGAACATCCAAAAGAATATAATATACTTCCAAAGTCATCATATATATATATATATATATATATATATATATGAATCACAAAAACATCAAGAAAATCAATAGTTTCACTTAAAATTTCATCAACAAATATATCATCATCAATTTTAATTCAATTTTCATTTTCTAGGTCTTCTCAAAGTATCCAAATATCACCAAATCTAAAAAACATCTATAACATAACCATGTCAAACAAGATATCAACATCAATATCTAAAATGTCTCTAATAATCATCATGCATCATATATGAATCAAAATCAACAATAATCCATGCTCTAACATCTAATCATCATACTAAATCAAAACTATAACAATGTTTATGGTATAGTCAACAATGTCATGATCAATGTCAAAAGTGTCGAAGGGAAGTTGACACTACATCCCCTTCCTTAGACTCAACTTCCTCCTGGAAGTCACAAGAAAGAGAGATATGAACAAATGCAACGAAAAAAAGGATCACTCCCATTATGGGATTTCTTGCTTCAAACAAGTGTGGGTCCATAGAGTCCCAAGTTTGGTCCAATGCAATTCAACAAGAAGAAGGGAGATTGTAAGGGAATGAGTTCTAAAATTTTTGACATGCAAGGCTAAGAACATTTAAATCTAGAGAGTAACTTTACGCTATCAACCAAGATACAACACATAGCAATATAACATGAAGAGTTCAAAAGAGTCTTAAGAGTAACCACCAAGTAGAGGAATAATAAGGAGAATTCCATGAGTTGAGAAAGACCACATAGTTTCCCAAGGAATAAAACATACTACAGTAACAAAAATTAAGGTTTCCACTAGGGTTAAATTATGCTTTCATAGTTTGTTGTTTAGACAAGGCTAGCAGAATCAACCAAGGCCAAAATTTTGTACGAGAGACATGTTTACTCAAGTTCCCACAATTTGAGGTCACACAAGATGAGGTTAATCAACAAGGAAGGACACCTAAATCAAGAAAGCATTTACAATCGAGGAACTATTTATGGAAAACACTTCTATAACTCGATAAGGTACAATCAAATTTTTATGGTGATATTAAGCAATTCCATGACCACAAGGTTTCCTATAGTCTATTTTTACACTTTTTTTTAAGAATAAAACACACCACATTAACCAAATCTAGAGACGTCACCATTTAGTAACCAACTCAACTAGCAGCTAAAATAACAATGCAAGAAGCACCATACACTATAACACAATGGGATTCATTTATATTATTTTCTAACCAAGCTCATAATAACCAAAAGAGAGCACAAGAATAAATCGTAACACCATAGAGCAATCAAGGTATCTAGGGAGAAGAACAAGTAACACGGGGTCCGACTAAAATCCAAGGGTGCATCATGATGAAAGCGAATAACATCATCTTGCACTTTCCATCCGAACGGAAAGGGGCAACAACAACAATGTGTCTCAAGAAGAACAAGAAGAAAAGAAGACTTCCCAAAGTTATTTTATATCCTTAACATATGTTTCCTTAAAATTACAATAACTTAGGTCTCCAAGGATAAGATATCATGCAAGGAGGTTTCTTCTCAAACAAGAGATAAGTCTCAAACCAAAACGACCACAACTCACACTCATCGAAGCTACGGGATGATAAGGGTATGATGACCCAAAACTCCCACAAAGAAAGGCACATACATCTATGAACAAGAAAGTACTAAGAAACTTAGAACACATTATTAACTATCGATGTTTCACAATTCTAGGTAAGAACGAACTAAAGTTTCAACTATACATTGCACTCAATACACATAATTCTTACCCATTTATAAATCAACTCATTAAGTCAAAAAGCATAGTTTCACTCGCTAAGCACATTTCTTTCAAATTTTCTTAACTAGAAATCTTCCTTTATTATGATATCACAGCTTTGTGTTATAAGGACCACTAAGGGGCATGATATCTCACCATTCTATAAAGGAAAAAAGAGAAAAAAGTATCTATTTCACTCCTAGGGAAGGTAGATGGAAAAAAATTTCCCTTTCTGTTCTTCTACATGGTTTTTTTCTTCTACTAACCTACCAAGGTTAAAGCAAGCATCATTTTCTCTTTCTATGTTCTAGTTTATTTGTTAAGCTTCAAGGCCAAACCTCCTCAATTATAGTTTTATGATGTTTGGGTAAGAGTCAATTTGTCAACAAAATTTAATGAGAAGGAAGGGTAAACATATCACATTATTACTTTTACGGGAGAGAGAGGTAAATCAACACATCCCATTTTTAATTATAAGAAAACAAGGTACATTCAATCATAGAAAACACATTATTAATTTTGTAAGAACTAGGAAATAATCAACCAACATGGATCACAACAATATTTCGAGATTTTTCCAATTACAAGTATCATAAAACATTTCTAGTGGGTTTCTACAAGTTCTCAAAAGAAGTTACAAGGAAGGCACATTAAAGAAGTATAATTACTTTTCTTGATCTACTAGGGTTTAACAATGTTTGTTGTTTTGGCAAAAACATTTTACTCACATGATAAGACAAGGAAATTTTTCAAATCTACACCTATATTACCATAATATATCATCAACCAAGTAATCGAATGACAAGGAAAGATTTTAACTATAAGAACACCACATACTCACTAGAAAGCATCAAAATTAGCGTTAAGGCATGGTCCAATCAGGACTCAAAGCATCCATAAGTGTCTCCACGTAATTCAACATTAAATAGGTCAATGTGAGTAAAAAAATTAATTAAAACACACTTTGCCCGATAATCGCTTTAATCTATTAAACATGGCTTTACAACCAAGAGTTACTAACTTTCTCAAGAAGAATCACATTGTAAAAATACCACCGAGATTAAATTAGCAAGGTCTAATTACACTATCATCACCCCCTGTCCAAGAAGGCATGGTCCAAAAATAGAATCAAAGCATCCATAAGTGTCTCCATGTAATTCAACATTAAATAGGTCAAATCCGAACTAGCCGATGAGTAAAAACTTAATTAAACACAAGTCGTGAACCGCTAGATCCCGAAATGAATGGGCTACGCGAACCGCCGAACCAGTAATCTAATTATAATTATCAAGATGATACAAACCACAAGTCAATACTTTTTATAATGAAATACGAAATCATGGTAAAACTTAGCATGCCATCAAGAAGAAAAGACACTATCGACAAACAATTTTCCACTAATATCCACAAGAGTGCACCAAAAGCAATCTAATCCTAACATAATTCATCAGCCCACAATTAAACACCTCTACTCTTTCTTTCTCATGAGGTTGGAGTGTTGGGCTCATTGTAAAGACAAGCTCTTCTTTGCCGAATTGTAAGAGAATCACCACCACCGCAATGTATCTTCCCCTGGTGTGTTTTTTCTTGCACTTCCAACTATAACGCACAACACAAAAAACTCTCTATCTAGCAAGAGGTTCATTAAGAAATGGATTGAGTTGTGTATGCTTTGAATAAGAAAATGAAAAAGTCACTCTAAGATCCTAGACACCCTCAAGGTTCCATGCATCCACAACCAAGGCATAACTTTAAAAAGCAAGAACCTAAGAAGACATTCAAGACACCAAGGTGTACCCCCATACGAAGAAATGTTACAATACAAGAAGCATAGAACCAACTCATTATCATGTAAGAAGGAACTACGTAATGTTTGGATAAGTAGCCAACAACCATGAAATGAGCTCCCAAGTCACTAATCAAAATAAATTCCAAAAAGGTATATCAGAAATCAAGGAAAGTGGTTGAGTAGAACCGCTCATTCATGTAAGAAGGAACATGTAATTTTTTGGATAAGTAGCCAACAACGTAATGAGCTCCGAGTCACTAATCAAAATAAATTCCAACGTCTGAAAATTTTCACAAAAATATAAATATATAAAGGAGCCTTAGATCTTCTCAATCCAATAATAAAATACCTCATATTAGACCCATGTTAGATTAGATGGCATAAAAACAACACACCTATGATTTCTTCCAACACATCCCTTGTCTTTGGCATGATGCCAACAACACACCCGTATTAAAGGAACACCCATAAACAACACTAGCTTAGAGGCTATTGCGGATTTGTTTATTTAACATGATATGAATTCAAGACGCAAGATGAACCCCATTATGCCCTCCTCTATGAAATAGCTGCACAATGATGAACCATTATGAATGTGTAATGCCTCCTTTAAATATTAATAAAGTGGAATGAATTATTTTTAAAGGGGGAGTGTGAGCTGACATGGGAGTCATGTCGATGCTGCAACAAGTGGAGAGGCACATCCCCATGTATTTTTAAAACCTATCATTTTCCGATTCATATTAATTCAAGCACCTTATTAAGGCCTCCATCTATGAGTGCAATGTAATGAAGGATGTCAGTGGAGGAGTATGTGGGCTTGACAAAATGTTTTAAAATAATAATAATAAAAAAAAGAAACAATGAAAGTTTGATGGAATTTTTGGCTTTGGCAATAGGGTGCGTGGGATTGGAGACAAGATGGAGTAAGTGACCCCTTCCCCCACATGTGAAAGCACAGGGGCTCACTCCCAACCCAAAGGCATGCCATGTTCCTTGCTCAACGATTCAAAAAAACTTTAATATCTTTCTCTCTAGTTTTCAACCACTCCCAGCCTATGTGCCATAGTTGAAGCTTTGTTAAATGTTGTAGTTAGAAGCACTATGGAAGATGGGCATCCAAATACATGGAATCATGGAAATGTATGTGAACTCATTACCCAAAATTCCTAAAAGAAACGTGTCTCGGGACCGCATCTCCTCTCGACAAGCGCCAAAAAAAAGAAAGGGGAAGCTCCAACGACAGGGTAAGGAAGTTCATCAAAGCATAATGGAAATCAAATTTTTTTTAGTTTGCTAAGTTCATCCTCATCTATGAAAAATGGGAGTTTTTCAACTTTCATAGTTGTAGGTTCCCTGTATATACGAATACAAAAAAAATGTGCTTTGTTGAATAGCATAGATTAAGGATATACATAAAATGAGTTTTTGAAAAGGATGTAGAAACTTCTGAGTAGATGTAACTGGAAGATTTAAATCTAGATTCGATAACCTCTACTAGCGTCTACTTTTCTGTGCAAAAGTGAGCTATGGAATAGAGTATGGACACCCATCAAAGCATATAAGATAGAGGAATTTTGTTAGATGGCAAGTATAAATGAGCTTCACATATTTTCCAGTGCTCCTACCTAACCTGCAGTTCACCACTGAGGTTCATCCACTCATACATGAATAAGAATGATCTATTTCAAAATACAACAAGATCTTGCCCTATTTTTTTCCATTGGATTCACAAATACCTTGCTCAGTGGAGGGTGTCTGGAATAGGAGAATACAACATCAAGGCTGCTAAAGAATTTGCTTCCTTTTTTTGGTGATCATCGTGAGTGGTCTACTATATGTGGATCTCTACTATGCATGTGTGCAAAGCAGAATGATGTTCACAATTTTGGGATTATTGTAGCTCTGGGAACATTATCCTGGCTTGGTGCCTGATGTGGACCTAATGTTTGATTGTATGGATAGGCCGAGGATTGAAAGATCAAAATATAGACAATCTAACCTATCACCACCTCCTTGTTTTTGATACTGCAGTAAAAGAGATCATCTTGACATTAATTTTTCCAGATTGGTCCTTCTGGGATGGATTATAGAAGATACACGAGGTGGGATTTGTGAAAAAGTCTTGAAACCCCTCTAACAACTACAATCGGTTCATGGAACACCAAAATCATGTGGATTACCTCATGCTTGCTTCGCTCATTGTTCCCAGGCATGGTTCATCCCTCCTCATCTCTCATAATTTTTGTTCTTTAGTTTTTCTTTTGCAACGAAATGAAAATTTATAACCAAAGGATTTTTGTATATTATACTTGTATAAAATAAACTTGTTTTAAAAATAGTAAAACCTTGTATCGTAACTTACAAGATCCAATATTGCTTGGTAGACAATAAACTTGAACACTCACGTCATGATGATCTAGTAAGCGTCATAACCAAACTATATTTCTACATTACCCTTTTTAATTGACACACTGAAATTGAGTTCCCTGTAAATGACTTGACTACTCCCTTGTTTAATTAGATAAATTGCAATTTTTGGGGACTCACAAAGTAACCTTTGTAACTCTGGAAAAGGGAGGTTAATATTCCTTTTCGCATACCTTGTTATGTGAGGTGTCACTTCAATCCTTGGATTGACCCCGAATGAACATTTGTGATCTTTTGATGCCCTTATAGGAGCCCTATTACACTATTTTGTAGTGATAGGAAGTTGTTAAATCTAGAAAGTTGGCTTTCATTTTGAACCGCCATTCAAAACCTGGATAGAGAAATTATTATCCATCTTCGTAAACCTCTAGTATTTTTACTAGACAATTACACGGAATTTCATTTTAGGGAAAAAAACTTTTCTAGATAGTTTGACAATGGCATTTTGTAGGCCTCTGGTCACAGTTTGACTAGGTCAAACTAGGCCAATTATGACCAGTGGCTCTAGAAAACATGTTGTCGTTTGATAACCATTTGCTAATTCTCAGTCCTGTCAACTCTGGTGAATTCTCCATATAAAGAGGAACTTGTAGGATGTTTTTCATTTCACATTCATCCATCAAACGTCAATTTTGGATGTGGTTTTCTGATCCCTCAAGCTAACTTTTATTCATTTGCAACTGGGTCAATTAATACCAATGGCCTCAAAAAACTAGCTATCAAGGGTAAACCGCTCGCTTGATTCCAAATTCAATCGATTCTTTATGAACTCTCAGTATATAAGAAGACACGTAGAATTTTAATTGTGATGTGTTTTCTCATCAAAAAAAAAATTTTGAAAGTGGTTTCTTAGCCTCCAAGTTTGATTTGAACGTTTTTGTAGCTAGCAAGAAAATGTAAAAATAGAAAGTTGTGGGACCCTCGTCGGGTTGCCAAACCACCGTGGAAAATTTTGACACATGTAAATAATTGTTTAAAAACTCTATAGTGTAACTGGTTGTGTGAAATAGAACTTTTGACAAAATGGTGTTTCTCTCTCTTTCTTTCTCTTTCTCTCTCCTTGGTTACGAAATGAAGTGAAATGAAATGAAATGAATACATGTCTCTAAACCTTTTCTTTTGAATGCAAATTTTTAATTATTATTATATGTAAATGGGAAACTGAACAATGTTAATTATGTTAGATTAGGGTGGATGCCATGCCAGCTGATTTATCGCTGATTTCATGCTCACATGGTTTTGTAGGATGCAAGAAAGATGGTGAAAAAAGTGATGTGTAATTCATAATTTATTATTGTAATTTATATAGGTCATTGTAAAATGAATAAATGTATAATGTAGTCTCTTGTTACAGAAAAGTTATATTTGAAATTTGCTAATATGTATGAGATGCTAGTTTTAGGGACATCTAGGAAATGTGTATTTAATCATAGGTTCAATTTGATTCATAGTACGTATGGTAAAAAAGGTTTGATATATATGGTAAATGAATTTGAAGTTAATATCTTGTAGTGCATATTCAGTGTTCAATAAATGATTAATTAATCAACTTGTTGTATTCTTACCTTAAAACGTAATAAAGAAAGTTAATCGAAACACTCAACCCTAGTATATTCGTGCATAACATGTATTCATGTGTGATCCTTCTTACCATAGAGGAGATTGAAAATTGTAAAAAAAATTAAACTCTACACTCGATGGAACCTCCTAGTTTGGGTAAACAAGAGCCCAAGAATGGGTTTATTGTCTTAGTCGGTATGTTTAGTGACATTGTCATAAACCTGACAGATAGGAGCAACACAGTCAAACTTTATTTGGAGTAAGTAGAGCTAACTCTTCCTTCGTATCCTAGTGGACTACCTTGTCTTCCGAAGATAGATTTAAAATTAAATTTCTTCATCAAATGAAATCCCTGTTGGATTCAGACGACATAAATGGAGATCGTGATATAGTTGTTCTATGTCTTGCATTCTTGTTAGTGAACTCTTTAGTCCCTCACAGCTAAATGTCTTATCTTTGGCTTGTGACAATATAGTGCCTTGATCTCTTACGAAGGGTTTATAGGTAAATATGTTTTAACCTTAATCTAATCTATAATAGGGATTAAATCCTGAGTGAAAATTGGAATTAAACTAAACCTTAGTTGATTAGGAGGTTAACATGTGGGTAGAAAATTATAAGTAACTCTTTGCAAACAAAATTGATTTGAAAGATGTTGACTTTAGAGAACCCAAGAAACTGAAATCTTGTCCCGTAATACCTTGTTATGTCCTTTTATGACATTAAGAAATAAATAATATTTCACATGTGGAATCGTGAAATGTAGAAACATGGGACCTTACCTTGAACACAAATCACTTGTGGTTCATGTGTAGTTTATAATGCTTCTAACCATGTACTTCTTTAAGATGTCAGACAAGTACTTTCGTAACTCTTTTGTTATAAAGCGATGGTAATAATGAGACCTTAATGTGATGAAAAAGTAAAGCATAGAAGAGTAAAACGAGATTTGAGGTTAGGAATAATGCCACTCTTGGAGTCCTTATAACTTAATTAAACATTTTCATGAGTTACAAAGAATATGAATTTCCTTGGTGTGATCAAACTTTGAGAAAACAAAAGATATATACATAAATCTAAATGGAATTCCACAAGATATTGAACTATAACAACTATTGTAGGGAAATAACTATACCGTGATCGAAGAATGTTTATGGAAAAAAAAAAGGATTATCTTGAATCTAAACCACCCCCTTAAATCCTAATATTGCTTTCTGGACATCAAGTCAGATTCACTTGAGTTGCAAGGGTAAAATTTAGACATTGAATAAATGTTCGAGAAGAATATTCTTAACATAAGAACAAGATAATTAAGCACTTTATATGCAATTTGAATTATGCCAAATAAGTATGTAAGTTATGGAAATTTTCCTTAAAGGATAAAAAGGCCAACTTAAAATGGTCAAACTGTAAATTAATTGTGGAATGAACTTAAGAATATGTAGATGGAAAAAGAAGAAAGTTTTCCTTGCACAATAATGTTCTTGGAATGTTGATCATAACTAAAATGCAATTAAAGAAATGATGTGTTGTGGGTTTTCCAATCCTTGAGTCCTTTTCTTGTGGTTGGGTCATTGCTAGTATTCATTCATTGGGAAAAGTGTGGCATCAACATGTCTATGGTGTTTTCATGTGTCTATGTGAGTCGATGACTTATGTAAGTGTCGTATGTGTTGTCAAGTTTCTATATTTGGAGCCCTTGTGGTGTTGTGTAGTGAGCAATGTAAGTCAAAAAAAAAATTATCCTAGTATTTTACTATTGTTTTTGTGTGTGTAAAATGTGGGCGTTACAAAATGGATCAACATATCTAGAAGGGTGCTCATATTTCCATGATAAATGCAAAGGATCTAGTACTCTAGAGTGTACAGGTAATCTCATTGACCTCAAGATGATTGGTCCTAAAATGAAAGGATCTGACCAGTGCTATATGTGCAACGAGTGATTTCAAGAGGAGTGCATGAAAAGAAAAGTAATCCAAAAAATTTCATGGGATCTTCTCCTGCTGCAACTATCTGATTACTTGTTAAATATTCAATGTTAACTTGGATTTGAGCGTGGTTAAAGCCCCTAGCTTCATCATTAAAGTGACTGTATTATTATGCAAGGAACATGACAAGTCTATGGGCTGTATGGGAAGCATACAAGGCACGCCACCTCCTAACCACTCACATCAGCTCACCCTCCAAGAACACCAGCCCACATGCCTTCACATGGGTCAATTAATCCACTCACAAACTAAAGATGACACAAATCCTTCCCGTTACTTTTTTTTTTTTTTTCTTTTTTTTTAAATTTCGTTTTATATAGATAAAAATATATATATATTTTAAAAATGTTGGTCGCTAAACAGTGATAGTGGAGCTTGTCCATATTTTAGAGTGCATGACCACAGGGCCTTCGAGGTATAGAGATTGATTAGGTTCGCATTCAATGGGATAGATACGATGAAACAAAATATATGTGGGAGGACACCACGCCTTTGAGAGCATAGTTCCCTCATTTTTTTATAGTGACTTCCAAGGGGAAGTCAAGTCTAAGGTGAAGCAAATGTAGTGCCCACTCCTCTTCAAAATTTATATGATTATGATTCTACTTATTATAGATTAGAGTTATGGACATTTCTATCACATTTTAGATATTGATAGATGGACATTGTTATTTTGATTAGTTAATTTATAGATAGTATGGATGTTAGACTTATGACATGATTTACTTGGATGGATTATATGCATATTTGATATATCGAATTGTTGATTTTGAGCTTATATTGGACTAATGCATTTATTTTGATAATTATATGATGCTAGATGATGTATTTGATGTCGTGATCTTATTGCTAGTTGATAAAGTAATGAAATTGAAATAATTGGAATTGTGAATGATGGAAAATTACTTGTCTTTGTTTAAGTTACGATAATTGATTATATAAATATGCATGTATTTTATTATTTTTATGTTGTTACAAAAGGTATTGTCTTGACTTTTGCAGGTGTTCACAACACAATAAACCAAAGGGGATAGGAGACCAACAGTGAGAGAATATGGTGTATTGGCAATAATAGGCCACCATGGCAAACGTGTATTCCTATGATGTCTATTATTGTAGCTTGTTAGAGGTCCCCTTTGGGGGGGTGACCTCCAAAGTTACCTTGGGAATGTTTTTAATTTTATCTTGTTACTTTTATTTATTTGTTAATTATTTTATTTTTATTTGCATGTGGAGTCACTTTTATTAATTGTGTTTAGCACCCCTCTTAATTTAATTTAAAAGTGTTTATCTAGTGCAATGTAGGATGTGAAAAAGTGGGAGAAATAAATGTGATTTGGTAGCTTTTATGTGTGTTGGTTTGGGATGATTTTAATGTGTTTTGGGTTGTGTGTACTCAATCTTCCTTGTGAAATTTGGATTTTGACCTTCTAGGCTATTTTGGAGACTTGTGGGACAAGCTAAGCTTGTCCCACACCTTTTAAATTCACCCACCCACCTAGCCTATGATGTGAGGGACTTATTTTAGGTCCTATTTTGTGTTTTAATGAAGGAAAAGGGAAATCAAGTGCACTTTTATTACATGGGTAATTAATTTTGTCCTTAAGGGGTGTGGGTTGGGTTGAGTGTGTAAGAGGGTGGTCTTTTCCCCAACCACCAATTTATTATACTTTGGGGTTTGGGTTTGACCATGGTGATGTGGGATGGAGAATAAATTATGTGGCATCCTACATGGAGCCACATCATCTCCCTCTCCCTCTTTTCTATTTATTAGAATTTTTGTGAAGTTTTGGGGTTACTTGTTTGGTTTTGGCTCTCTCATTTTGGAATTCTTGCTTTTTGGAGTGCTTGTTGGAGTTGAAGATTTCTTGGAATTGCTTTAGCTTGGAGTATTTTGGGACTTTATTTTGAGTGGATTCTTGCTATGGCAAGGTAGGGTCTCCACCCTTATTTTCTTCTCTTGCCTTGTATGTTTATGTGTTGAATGAATGTGTTTTCTTGCTTGATGTTGTTGGGTAGTGAAATGGCTTTAGGATGTGTATGAGATAGTGAAATGGGGATGAAATATGTTGGGAGGCATAAGATATTATTTTGGGTATTTATGAGGGAGTGGGTTGGATGCCCCACCTTGTTCTCATCTTGTTATTTTATTCATTTTGGGAGACATAAGAGAGAGGATGCATAAGAGTGAGGAGGCATAAGAGATGTATTTTATTTGTAGTAAGGCATAAGAGGCTTTAGGGTTGATTGTTTTTGGGAGATTTTTTAGGTGGACATCTAAACCATTGGGAGGCACAAGGGTATTGTTATACCAATTTTTCCCCAAGAAAAATTGATCAAACACTACCTCGCATTTAAGAAATTTAAGGGTTGGCTCTATCCTACGAGCCCACATTCAAATCCAACAATCAAGGGTCAAGCGGGATCGAATAAGGAAGGAGTAGGGTTGAAAAGGCATAAAACAACATCAAAGGATTCCAAAGGCTCAAAGAGAGAAAACGGGGAAAGGCTCAAAGTTTTTGTACTTAGTTGTGCATACGAGTCGACTCGGGGCCAAACAACAGACTCACCAAAGGTGCCACGCATCAGCTTGGTGCAATTCCAAAAGGGCACATCAAAACAGAGACCCCAAATGTGCATGAAGCTTCCACGTGTCCCAGTCCAAAAAGGAAAGAGTTGTCTATTGAAAAGTCCAAATGAGTGGAAAGAACCACGTGTCAGCTCGACACAATTTTAAAAGTGAGATCCCAAGGCGGAGACTCAAACTAGCACCATCTCTCCATGTAGTCAAGGTCCAACAAAGGCAAATGGAAGTGGGCACAAATTGGTTAAGTATAAAGGATCGGTGGAAGCCTCCACGTGTCTCAATGGTGCACCTTCAAGGGTCAAAGCCAAAGGTGGTCCCCCAAATGAGTGTGGAGCTTCCATGTGTCCTAGGCCCGAAAAGAAAAATTAAAAAGGGCATAACCGCCCGTTGAAAATTCTTAACAGGGCGAGCTAGCGAAGGTGCTAAGTGCCTCAATGGTGCAACTTCAAAAGTGCAACCCAAAGGCCGGTTCCCAAACAAGCGTAGGCCATCCACGTGTCCCAGGTCCGAAAAAAGGGACATCGGCCATTGAAAATTCCAAGCTCGGGACAGGCTGTGGAGGCCTCCACGTGTTTCATCCTCGCAACTTCAAAAGAAAAATCCAGAGGTAGTCTCCCAATACGTGTTGTTGAGCCTCCACATGTCTAGGGTCAAACATATGGCCCCACCAAACAAAAGGGACTTAGCCAAAACACAAAGAAACAGAGAAAAGTAGGAAGGAGCCATATGTCTCTTCGGCACAACTTCAAAGGAAAATCTAAAAGTGGTCCCCAAATGTGCGCCAACTCTACATGTGGCCATGGTTCAGGGACAAAGCGTGAAGGCGGGCCTAGGGAAAAATTTTTTCAAAGTGGAAAATGTGGGCCAGTGGGCCCAAGATGACTTTTGGGAAATGTAAAGTTACGGGGACGTGGGAATTTTTTTCGCAACTTTCATAATGGCGTAGTTTGCAAGTGCGGGCTTGTGAGCCCATAAGGAGGTTTGTTTGCCAAATGGAAAATGAGAAGGTTACGGGCTTGCAGGGCTATGGGGATTTTTTGCACTTTTGTAATTTTTGTGCAAAAGGCGTAAAGTGAATTTCGGGCCCATGCGGATCCATTTTGCAAAACTAGTTTTTGCCATTTTGTATGGATTTGATTCAAATATTCAAATGGGCATATCTTTTGATCCAATGCTCAAAATTCAAAAAATTTGGTACCGTTGGAAAGATCTTGACCTCCTCTACACCATGGAAGCATAAAATATTATTTTTAGTAGGCTTTGATGGGTGAAAATTAGGAAAACATCTTTCATGCCATTAATGAAGGATCTGATTGCTTCAACTACCCAGATCTGATCTAGATTTTCCATCTTTCCTTCTCCAACACACCAAACAAACATGGGGAACCAGAATTGATAGATTGTAGGTAGATTTGTAGGGCATTGATGGTTGGTGGTTGAGCTTTAAGAGCAAAATTGATTTTGCTTGTTTCTCACCGGTTTTCATTGTCTATATATTGTAAACACTTCTCATTTGAGGGGGAGACATTCTGGTATGGGTAAACTCTATAAATAAAATTTCTTGACTCCATTTGAGATGTAAGCCTTCTCCTACACCTAATAAGTGTATTTTATGCCTCTTAGCATAAATGTAATGGTCTCTACACCTTCTAGAGCAATAAACTATTGTTTTTTGGTGTTCTTCAACCCTCTCCCTTTCGATCTAATTTTGCACATGTATTTCATAGCTACATGTGTGGATGTTGTGTTTCATTGATTTTTGATGGTGGATTAGGATCTGGGTCTATGTCACTTCAGTTCGACCTCCCTTAATAGAGTATCTCACCTCTTTCCTTTTCTAGTGTATCACTACTTTAGTGTAGGCTCTCTTTCACTCTTTCTTTCTCTCTAGTTGCTTGGAATGGTTAGATTAGGATAGATTAGTTTTTCTTGCACTAGAGTAGATTATGGTAGGTAGTTTAGGAACAAGAACCAACTTTCTCTAGAGGTCCATCTCAGGTTCGCAAGTCCCACAACTTGAGAGATGGTCCAATGTTATGCAAATCACACCAAATGCCCCACTTATATTTGAGAGGCCATTTGGGGGTGTTGTGATTTTGCACTAACAGTATCCCCATATTCCTTTCTCTACTTGGCTTGTTTTAGAGCCATTATTTTTTTTGGAAGTTTTTGTGTTTAAAAATGAGTGTTTTGTGGTTATTTTCTTGTGTGAATGTTTCTTGAAAGTAAATGTGGAAGCCTTGTATTTTTTGCCAATGGTTGTCAAATATTCCTTATTGTCTCATTGTTGGGGCTTGGGGCCAATAAGTAAGCTTCAATTCCTCATTGGAGTAATGGTTGGGTGGAGAGTGTTGCCTACTCCCCCATTTTTGGTTGTGTGTTTGATCTTGGAAGAAGGTGGAGTTTAGATGATGAAGGATTCTTGTGTATTTGGAGAAAAGAATAATGGACTCTCTTGTTATATTTTATCATGTTGTCTCCATTGTGTATTGATTTCTTGTAAACTTGTATTCTTAAAGTGGAGATTCTTAGTTGTCTTATTTATTAAAATTGTGGTATTAGTTCTCTTTGAAAATGAAAGTAAAAGATTTAATATTACTTCTTTTCTTGTTGAAAGAGAAACAATTTTAGTGTAACAAGTTCTTGACATAATGGAAATATGATTGAAATAATAATACTTTACTTGCAAGCTAGTAGTTTCATTGCCTTCAAGAGGAGTGATATTCATTTTAAAACTATTGGGAAATCTTGCTATAAGTTATTGTTTGAAATGTTGAAACTTGCATTGTGTGATGAAAGAAATTAATTACTTACTTTTCCCTACTTGAAAGGCATAAGATAACAAGTTAAAATATATTTGTTCATCTTTTGTATTGTTGAAAGAAGAACCCAAAGTTCTCCCATTCTTTTTACCTTTATATGTGTAGATGGAAAGACTTAAATATTTTTTAATTGTCATTTACCTTGTCAATAAAATAGATTGATCCCTAAATCTAGTAGGGTAAAGGAATTGCATGATTACAATTAGCCATAGCCTTATTGGATTATATAAATTTATTATAAAGTCATTATAAATTTATATATAAACCCAATGTAAACTAATGTAACAAGAAGTTGAATTTGAATTGATTTTAAATATCTTTTAAAAATACTATCAAATTTTAAAATAAACTTTAAGTGTAAGATTAAGATTAGTTAATAATATAAATATCTTTACCTCTTTTAATAGTATTGGTATTAAAATATTATTATTATTGATATTAATAATAAAATTTGATACAATAAATTTATATATAGTTATTATATATATATATATATATATATATAATAAACATTAACCAACTAAAAATGTAAATAAAAAAAAATCAAAATTTGTTTGAAAACATATAGGTTATGGCTGCGGCTATTATTTTAAATAAGGTAAGGGTAGGGAGGAGGGTCGCCAACCCCACTCCCCACACCATTAATAAATGGGATGGGGGTGGGGTTTCCGAATCTCCCCAACCCCAAACACTTGCTGCCAAACAATGTGACCCGGTCACTGTTTTTACTGCATAATCGGCCTCCTTTCAAAACTTGCAGACTGTATTTTCTCCACAGTTCAATTCTTTATATATATATATATATATATATATATATATATATATATATATATATATATATATATACATATACATATACACCCTTTTACCGTAGTATATATATACTTACACCACTTTACCTATTTCCTCTAAAATGGGGTAAAAGAAAACCCCATATGCCCATTTGGGAAAATGCTAAAATAATGAGATAAACAAAATAAATAAATACATTACAACCCTAGAGAGGGTTTCAATAGAACAAGAAAAGAAAGGAAGAATGTGCATCCTTCCATGAGCTTGAGATTTCCTCTCATGGATTTCACCTCCTCCTCTACAAATTTGCAAAACAAAATGAGAAACAATAAGCCAAAACAAAAAAAGAAAAAAAGAGCTTTTCATAAGCATGTTTAGGGTTAGTTGAATCCATAAATCTAAGGGGCCTAAATCAATCCATCCAATGGATGAGATTCATCCCTACAAAAATTAGGTGGGAAGTGGGTGAGAGAAATTCAAATTTAAAATGCATGGGTAGACTTTATTTTGGGGCCACTCTAGTATGTGTAGGGGGTGTTATTATTTCCTAACCCAAGTGTCTTATTAGAGACCTTTTTATTTAATGCAAGCTTTGAACCCTTTGTGGGTATAATAGAACTTTATTATTTAATTAAATAGACCACAATACCCTTGAGATTAACTGACCAAATTTAATTAAGGTGAAATTAAATTGTATTAAAGTAAAATATAGGGGAGCCTAAGTCTTGTTTTAGACTAACTAAATGTTATTAAATGGTATTGAGAGATTTTATTATTTTATTTAAAGGGGATCTAAGGGGAAATTAATAATATTAATTTAATGTAATTTTAAAATGAGAAAGTGTGACCATTAATTTTAACCTTGTGTTGCGAGTAGGTTTTACAAAAAAATTATTCCATAATTTTTCTAGTTTGACCTAGGTTTGTCTTGGGTTTCGTGTGGGAAAATTTGTGGGTGTTACAATGAGACTCCCAACCAATGTTTAGAGAGTTGCATAGACTTAAGGTGAGTCCTAGAATAGAGAGAGTTGTAAACCTTTCTCCATTGTTGTTGAAGGAGGTTTATAATCTGACATTCTATATTTTTATAGGAGTGTCTTAAGCATATCTTACATAGGAAACAAATATGTGATTTTGTTTTTGCAATATCTCCAAGCCAAGAAAAGTAATGGAGTAGCCCCAATTCATTCATGTTGAAGGATATTTTGAGGTCATTCTTCACAATATCAACCTGATCTTCTAAACTTCCAATGATAACAAGATCATCCACATACAAAAAAAGAATGGAAATATCTATTCCCACCTTCTTTATGTACAAGTTAGAATCTAAGGGGCTATAAGTGAAACCATGTTGTAAAAGGTGATCATATATCTTGATGTACCATGCCCTTGGAGCTTGTTTCAGTCCATAAGGTGATTTAATGAGACAACATACCTTTTTAGGATTATTTTCATCAAAAATCCTTCCGGTTGGGTCATGTACATTTCTTCTTTGAGATCACCATTGAGGAAAGCACTCTTGAAATTCATCTGTTGAAGTTTCTTTCCATTCTATGCTATCATTACACATATAACCATAATGGTCTTGATTGTTGCATTGCAGTGGGTTCAAGGGTTTATTCATATTCAAAGTGCCTTCATTTTGAGCATATCCGTTTTTCTACAAGTCATGATTTGTGTTTATCAATGGATCCATCTCCTTTATATTTAGTTTTGAAAACCCATTTGCATCCTATGGATATCTTTCTAGTAGGCGATCGAAAATTTTCCATGTTTGATTCAGATGAGTGAATCATGCTCAACATCTATAGATTTCTTCCATTAAGGTTGAGCTAGTGCTTCTTGAATGTTATTAGGTTCAAATATATCAACTATTATACTCATGAGTGAAAATTTTACCTCATTTTTGTTTGACTCCTTGTTCGACTCCAAAAAAATTCTCAAAAGAGATTTTGAACCCACTTCAAATGAGAACTCTACTACTAATGTGAAGAACTTCCTAGTGGATGTATGGTAACATTTTCTAATTTTCCAAGATCAACATATAGCTCCCCTTGCAACTCATATTTTTGTGAGAAGTATCCTCTTGCTCATCATCTAACTTAGAGAGCAATTGGTGAGAGGTGGTTGGTGTTGATTCTTTTTTCGCATCACTGAGTTAAAGGATGAATTATCAAAAACCACATCTTGACTTTCATATATTTTATTTATCTCAAGATCTATGAGATGGTATGATTTTGAGGTACTCCTATAGCCCAATAGGATGCATGAGAGTGTTTTTAGCACTATATTCTTCATCTTTTGAGCTAGAACATGCATATATGTTGTGTAACCAAATACTCATAGATGAGAAATCGATGGATCTCTACCACTCCATCTCTTTTCTAGTTTTTGTCCTGTAGAATCTTTGTTGGTACCACTGTTGAGAAGATAAATGACTATTTGTAATGCTTATGCCCAATATCATTCATTTAGCTTTGTTGTTGACAGACATGCAAAAGGTCATCTCCTTTACGAGTGTGATTTCATCACTCAATAATGATATTCTACCGTGGTGTCTAGGAGCAGAAATTATGTTTGATGCTTTATTAGTTCGAAATGCCAAGAACATATTTGACGTGAATCCCACCCTCAATATGAGTAGAGTATAAGAATAGGTTGGTCGATCTCTTTCACCACACACTCATAGAAGGTTTGGAAATGATGAAAGTCCTCACTCTTTTGCTTTAGGAAAAAACTCATGTCTTCCAAGAGTATTCATCCAAGAGAAGTTGGAAGTGCTTGTATCCTTAAATTGAACTAGGTAATGGTTCGAGAAGATCGGTATGAACAACCTCTAGATGTTTCTTGGCATGGAAGGTGCTTGTCTTGAATGGATCCCTATGTTTTTTACCTACAAGACATCCAGGGAAAATTTGCAAGGAACATGAAAACTTGAGGAGACTATGCACCATTGCCTCTCGAATTGAGATAGTACAAAGATTCAACAAAGAGATGTTCATAATAGTAGTGCCAAAGGGTAGTAGACTCAACTATATAGAAGATAGAGCTACTACAGAAAATGAAACAACATCTAAAGAAAATAATTTATCTTTCAAAAATGCTCTTGCAACAAATTTAGCTTGTCGTGAGATCGAGTAGGATTTGACGCCATTATCAACAAGAAAATCCTTCTTCAAGAGATTATTCAAAAGTTGATTGACTAATAAGAGATTGGATGTTAATCCATAAATATATAATACATTTCTGAGAGTACACTTGTGTGTTCTAAGAGGAATGGTGACTTGGCCTTTTCCTTCTATAATATACTATTTATCGTCAAAGTGATCCTAACCCGATATCTAGTGGGTTGGTCTTGAAGTGAATCAAATAGATTCATGTTTCCTAACATGTGCTTACTTGCACATGAATCTATCAACCAAACATTCCTCATGGGATTGAGGTCTAGGAGATGAACACAATGTTTTTATGTGGACCACAATTGGATTCTTTAAGTGTATCCCATTACATCCATCATCTTGTTGATTTACAAGATGTCCCTTTTTATTTATCCGTCGTGGGACATTTTTTTATTTTGTAGAATTATTGTGCCCTAATGTGATTTCTTGATTAGAAGATCCTTATTTTAAGCCATTATACCAACAGCTTTCCATGTCGTAGGTGATGGTTTGATAGATGTGACACTACCTCTTTAATTTAGATACTTTTTTGTTGTGAAGACTATTTTTGTTGGATTTTCTGTGGATGTTTCATTAGGGGTACCTTGCACAACTTTTGACCATGTTTCATTCAAGATAAGGGCTTTGTCTTGTAACTCATCCCGAATCGAGTTAATGGCTTCTTCTTTCGAGAAGGCTTCATGAAATCTTTGAATAATAATATGTGCTTGGAGATGTTTAGTGTCATGATATACACTCGAATTAGGAAGGAATTTCTCTCAATGTGATTGGGACCAAGATCTAGTCCTCAAACATCTCAACTAGTGCTAACAATTCATTCACACTCAACCACTCAACATAAGAATTCATTGACTTTCTCGTCGTACCCCATAGAAAGGGTGTGAAGCTTCAACCGCAGATGGAGGATCATCGTTTAATTTTTTTCCATAGATGGCAGGATCATTTTAGTGGCGAATATTCGTAATATGGCAAAATTTCATTTTAGGAAAATTTGAAAAGGCAAATTATTCGGAGTGGGTCGGTGTCCTGTTCACCTAAAATATATAGTATATTTTTTTTGGGGGTCAGCTTTGCCTTCATTTGAAAACATCTCCTATAAAAACCTAGGTGATTCTTCGGGTAGTATACCTCAAGTAGCTTACCAAATTACCAATACTGTGAAATTTGAACTCGCATACCCTTAAGCACCAGAGATTACTGTTAGCCTGTGAGGGTTCATTGTTGAAATGCGATAGGGACATTGTTGATGCGTGACAAAGAGTTATTACGATGCGCGCGACAAGGGCAGTGTTGACATGCGACAAGGGTAGTGTTGACGCAGCGACAAGGGCAAGACAAGGGCGCAGTGTTGAAGTGTTGACGTGTGATAAGGGTAGTGTTGACGTGCGACAAGGGTAGTGTTTTGACGTGCGACGGGAAGTGTTGACGTGTGGCAATTGAAAATTGTAGAGTTGACACGCACAGAGACCTCGCATGAGGATGCGCGATAGAGACCTCGATACAATGGACAGAGTTGCTTTACTTGGTTCTTTTGCTGACGCAGGACTCTCTTCAGAATAATGGAAGGTGCCGATCAAATAATGCGAATTTAACCTAAAAGTGAGTAAGAAATCTCGAAATCACTCTTCAAGTATTTTGGAAACTCTATGATACGATATTGAAAATACCAACCATATAGATGCCACCACAAAGAATCAGAATATTGACTGTGTGGAAGGTATTATTGAGGTGGACATGCATTCTACATAGTATCAAAGTCAAACAAATGAAACCTATGATAATATGCCAGATCTTGAAGATATTGTTCTTGTTGGGGTGCAACTAAGTGCATCAAGATATCACACATAGAAATACTCGAAAAAATGGAACACGAAAATCAAATTCAAACTCCGATCCAAGAAAGAGGAAACCAGTGATTGTGATATTGCTCAAAATTCTACTCAAAAAAGTAAAGCATTGAAAAAGAACAAGAATAAGTGGATCATTGGTAGGACATACAAGTTTGATTGGGTAGCTAAATTTCAGTTTATTGAACCTATACAATCATCTAATTCTCAAGAAAAGATCCCATCTCGAATGTACATGTACAATATGTATGTGGAAATTGGGAAAGCAACAAAAATGCAACTAAGTTGGACACTATAGAAAAACATTGTGGAAAACAAATAGTTGACTATAATAATGGGGCGGATGGAAAGAAAATCAAAACACACAGGTGGAAAACTGAAAAGAATGCATGCATGTTAGATACACAGAATATGAGGTAGAGCAAAAAAACAAAGACATCTCATTTGAAAAGGAGGAATGATCACATCGCATATTGGTAAGATGAAAGAAACAAATCTACATGCAAAATTCATACAATTCTCTACTCTTTTCAAATACTAAAAATAAGGAAGAGCGATTTCGGATTTCCTCAATTTTAAAGTTTTATATCAATTTAACGGAATGCTAAATGTACCTCACCACATTGGTCTAAAAGTAGTGGATGGGAAATGGAAAAATGCCTCTCTATGATAGAGAAGGAAGATTTGAAAGAGAATGTAAAAAAGAAACTTTATCTCTCTTTCAATTTATGAAGTGACAATAGTCGACAACATTGCATGGGTATGTATCCATATCTATAATTTAGAAAATCATATAAGGACACCTCATCTGTTGGGTGTTATGAAAATGGTTGAAAACTACAATGCCAAAAACCTACATAAAATAGTTGTTTCTCATTTGAAAGATATTGTTGGAATGACTGATTATGAAATTGCTATGAAGTTGGTATGCGTTGGAGCAGATGGTGCATCTGTCATGTAGGGTCACCGAACAGGGCTATGTGTTAGATTACAAACAACAATGGCCCCATATATGCTACCAATTCACTGTATGGCTCACAGAATGAATTTAGCGTATAAAATGGTAAGCAACCACGAAAATGTTGCTAAATTAGAAGACCTTATAAGAGAACTTCATGCCTATATGTCAAGCATCCCAAAGTGATTTCTTGAGTTCCAAAAATTTACAATTGGAATTACATATGGCAAAAAAATTCTGAAGGATGTGGAGACTAGATGGATATCTTTGTACAAACCTCGCATGCGAGTTCGTGAGGAGTATCCTTCATTGGTTGGTTTCATGCACAAATATTGTCATGAAGTTGATAGGGCGAGGACTTGTTGTTCCGCTTAACTAATTTGGAGACATTGCTTACATTGGTTATATTCTTCCAATGTTAAAGGAGATCAATACACTGATGAAGCATGCACAGGGCAGATTAATCTATATTGTGGATTTTATACGGATGAGAAAAATGGTATGTCAAAGTCTTGATATATTGTATTGTTCCCAAGATAGTTTTGATGCACCTATTTTTGAGAATTGGAAAGCTTTATTAGATCTTAAAAATCCTAACACCTTTTTGAGATTTAATATCCACGATCACCTCTACATCACTATTAATGGGAGGGAAATACCACTGCACATTTTACAAAAATGTCAAGATATTACAGGATCGGAATGAGAAGATGTTCCCATGACACGTAATCTCTTTGAGTCTGTTATAGTTGAAACAAGAATAAAGCTTAAAAAAATTCAAAACCTTGTCATCGAGATATTAGGAACGCTTTACAAAGATAAAATTGAAGCCATGGGTGTGATGAATCCTAATTTTTGGAATATCAAGGTGGCCATGCAAACTTTGTCAAAAGCATTTCCATAAATCCATGGGTACAATAATGGAACAATTTACAAAGACTTCAGAGCTCAAGGGTATGGAAATCAAAGGTATACTGAATGCCGATTTATTAAAGTTTCAATCAACAAATTTTGCAACAACAATGAGGAACCAATATAAGAATTTAGACCAACCTTCTGATAGTGGTGCTATTACAAGGTTGTGGTGAGGAATCTATCAAAGTTCTATCTTACAAGAAGATATCAGTGAATATTTCAGATTATATGAGTTATGCCAAACAATGATTTTAGGGTCTATGGAGGACGAAATGGTTTTAAGTGCATTATCATTTATAAAATAAAAAATGAGAAATAGGTTGGATAAAAATATGGAAAGTTGCATGAGGTGTTATGTTTCTCATACTCCATCAAAACCTTTCCGTTCGACAGAGCAATTGCACCTGAAATTCACTTTGCGAAAGAAGAGGTGTGAATAATACAACTACAAGTACAAATATTCCCAACCTTGAGAGTGTAATTGGCTCATCGTCACATTCTATAGAAGACAACATCGAGTTTGATGAAGCTATTGATAATGGATTGTTTCAACTTTAAATAGGTATCTTCTTTATCTTTATCTTAATCTTATTGTTTGTCACTTTACATTTTTTTCATCTCTTTTTATCATTAAAGATGTTACAGGTCTATATATTTAAATTTATTTAACTACAATCTTTTTATTGGTCCTTCTCGGGACTGAAAATGTCAGGCAATTCACCCATCTATCTACTAATCCATTTCTCGTGTTGGGTTTTCTTAAAACATAGATCTAGCACATTACCAGTGGCAGTGATGATTTCAACTTTAAGGAGGTATCTTCTTCACCTTAATCTTATTGTTTGTTACTATTCATTTTTTTCAACTCTTGTTATCATTAAAGATGTTACAAGTCTATATATTTACATTTATTTAAATACAATCTTTTTATTTTTTGAAAACGTGGGTTGACATCCATCCAGGAAGTCACATTTCTGGGCTAACAATGTCAGCAACTCACCCATCTATCTACTAATCCATTTTTGTCTTGAATTTTTTTAAACAAAGATCTAGCACATTACCAAAGTGATGATTTCAATTTTGAATAGGTATCTTCTTCAACTTAATCTTATTGTTTGTTACTTTACATTTTTCAGCTCTTTTATCATTAAAGATGTTATAGTCTATATATTTACATTTATTCTAATACAATATTTTATTTTTTTGAAAATGTGGGCTGACATCCATCCGAGGAAGTCGGTACTTCTCAGATCGATAATGTCGTGCAACTCACCCTCTATCTACTAATCCATTTCTCGTGTTGAGTTTTTTTAAAACAAATATCTAAAGACGTTACCATTGATGATTTCATAGCAATCTAATACACAAGAGGTAAGTTAAACCCTATCATATTTGCAATTATGTTTAATTTCTTACCAGTGATGATTCTTTCTTGATTTCTTAAAATTATGTTTAATTTATTTTTTATATGTGTAAAATCCTTTGATATATTTTTTTAACTGTGGGATAAACAATACCATTATCATAATCCTGAGTCCTGACACTACAATTATTATTAAAACAATTATTTATCTAATTTAAATTTATTAAAACAATTCCATGTTTTTAAAACAATTCATAATCATATCATTACAAGTATATCCATTCTAATTTCATCTATATCCATTCTAATCATTAATGTCATCTATATCCATTATAACACATTCCATTTATTTATCATCTATATCCATTCTAATGACATTATGATCATATCGTTACAAGTATAGAGAAGAATTATCCTAAAACAAGTTCAAATGTCTAGAGAAGAAGAATTATTGTGCTTGAAGATAAATCTACATCCACATTAAATTGATCATCATCCATATATATCATATCATTATCGTCATTCATCATCTTTCATCATCATCTATCATCAATTATCAATTATCATCATTCATCATCTACATCCACATACAATTCATGACAATGCAAGTAAACAAGAAACATACATATAATTCATGATAATTCATGATAATCCCCATCTAATGCAATCAAAATTAAAGATTATATATAAATCCATATAATTAAATTCAAATACCATACTCAATATTAGAAGTTTCCAAACTCAATATTTAAAGTTTCCACAATAATAAAAGTTTCAAGTTTTCAACCCTCTTTTTCTTTATCCATTTCTACTCCTCTGCTCCTTTCCCCAACGGCTTCTTCCAATGTGGTTGTACCCCTTTCCCCAATAGCTGAAATAACCCCAGAACTTATAAGATCTTCCGTAACACTGTCCAGATTTTTTAAAATTCTTTCTTCTTAATTTCGTCATCTCCATGCAACAAAAAATTTGGATCATCTACTGCCTTAGCTTTGAATAATATGTCAGGGTCGAAGCCATGCTCTTTAATTATCCACTTTAGTGTATTGTTTTGTTTGTTAACCAAAACAATATTTTTGCTTCAAATTCTTTGTTGTGGATAAACTATTCTTCGTTGTTTCCAAGTGAACTTGCAATACCTTCGCCTGACTCTTCAAATTTTCATATTTCAATTGCACAAAAAGAGTAATGTCAATTCAAAATATTACTAAAAAATGAAAATTTCAAATTAACAAGAATGATTGTCTAAAGTGATAGTACTTACAACCGCTCTATCTCTTTCACATTTGCAATTGCTACCAAATCCTTGTCCTTGGACCATTTGTTAAAATATGCCTGGGCCTTGCACTAATATTTTCCAATTTGTTTAATGACTTATCTAAAATGTCATCTTTATAGTTGTTGTATACGTGATGTCCCACTTCTTGCTTGGGTAAGTAAGGAATCCATCTTCGCAGTTGATTCTAGACTCGCAGCGTATAAACTATCCCTTTGCCAATAATTTTCATAATGACTAATAATCTCATTGATAAGAACTTTAGCCCTTCTCTCCCATTCTATAAGTTGATTGATATGAGGTAGAATAAACTCACTGACATGGGATTGACAATCATAACCAATTAAGTTCTCCAAAGGAAAAGGTAGCAACTGTTCACTATCAAATCTGATGAAGATGATCTTGTTGGAGAAGTATGGGGGCTTTCAGCAAGATCAACTACTACTTGTTTCTGCCTTTGGGTGGGCTGATCTTGTTTGTGATAAAATTAATCAAGATTTAGATAAATAAATTTAAATCGAAATGTAATTCAAAATTGTAAAGCATATTTAAATTGAAGTATACCTGTTGGCCTTGAATCATCTCGCGGGTATTGAAAAAACCAGTTGGGTCATTGCTATCAATGCCCAAATAATCTTCATCTAAATTTATATTGTTCAAAATTGATATGCCCATTGCACTGGGCAAGCCACCAAGTGAGAGAGTTGGAATTCGAAAGGAGGAGGCAATGTTTAGTGTCCCGCTAGGGGCCGAGCAAGTGGCATGCATTTACCAATGTTCTTTTTCATTGTTCCTCTAGTTGGCATTTTAAAAATTATTGGTTGAGTGGGTGTCGGTGCCGCGGTTTGATCAGGACTGACATGTGCTGAAAAGTACAAGAAAAAAATGAAAAATAGGAAAACAATTCAAAAAGGAAAAAACTACGAAATTAAACGTAGTATCGAAAAGTTGTACCTTGTTGTCGAGGGGTAGTTTTTCTCGGTGCTAAGGGTGGCCTTGTAGGAGTTGTATTCAGTGTTTGTTCAGAAGATACGAATGCATGCGACTGTATGGAGTGAGTTGGGGAAGAAGGTTGAGTTTTTGAAACAAGTGTATGTTCCAAAGTCCCTGCAATGTCATCAACATTAAATGTTGTGTCAATTCATTTGGTTAAAATTTAAATTGAAAAATAAATATGCAAATTTGGAATTTGTAAATTATATATGAGAAGGTATTACTTCTCTGGCGTTTAACGAGTTCAAACTGTTGAGGGTTTGGAGAGGAGTGAGCTTCCATTTCAGATTGGGAGTCTCCCAAAGCCTCTGCGTGTTGTTGGCCTCTTCCTCTCAATAATGCACCTTTTTTCGGGGAAGGGCTTCAATAAACCTTCTCTGCAAAACATTAAAATTTAAGTGTTAATAACTATGCAGTGCAATGTCGAAAATTGAAATAAAACTAAATAGTTTATACATGTTGTTCTTCAAATGGAATTGACAACTTCATCAACTCCTCATCAGTGCAAGTAGGAATTTTTGTATCTTTTAAATTTAAAAGTGCCTCATAATAAAGGCCAGGAGATAGTTTGTTGAATAAATGACAGTTTTTCTCGAAAGTTTTGAATTTTTATGTCAGTTCTTTTTTTTTTATATGATAGGTGCACCAATCGAATTTTTGTTTTGAGATAGTGGCAAACTATGTATGCAATGGCCCAATTTGGTATATCTATTTTCGTGACCCCGCAAAACAATTTTGATTGAAAAAATGAAATAACTGTAGCAAGAAAGTGGTGTGCAATTGATTGCGTATCCACACCATGCCTAGATTTATTGACATGGGCTGCAAATGCCAAACAGTGAAAAATACTATAAATTTATAACACCAAATTGTATCAGAATAAAAAATATGAATTAAAACGAATTATACTTACAATCAACATGGAAACCGAACATTGATTCGAGAAATTTCTTGTCTTCTTCCAGGAGTGTTGCCTTGGTTGTAACAATTGGTAAATTTCGAAAGGGAAGGCCCGTAAACCGATGGATGTCATTTGCTTCGATACTAAATTGGAACATTCGGCCATCGTTCAGAGTCACATAAAAAAGGCCGTCCTCCGAATTGTAGGACGACAGAAGGTAATTCAAAATATCTCGGATCTGTTTCAAATGGGGCATATTAACGAGCCCTATAAACTCACACGCATCCATCAAATCTTTATATTCAGAAGACATCTTTAAAACAATATGGATGTGAGGGCACAAGGGATTCCTGTAGATGATCTTGGCCATGGATTGGATTGGATTCTCTTCTTGATTTTTTTCTTGAGCTTGTAGTTGGGAAGCATGTGAAGTCGACATTATAGTTGTGCTTGCGTCTTTGACAACGAGGACATCTACAAAAATCAAGAGCCGAAAGTGTAAACGAGAAAATGACCGGCTAAAGGGTATTTATAGGCTAAATCGAAAGCGCCAATGGCTTTAGTTGACGTACGGCGTCAAACGAGTCCTTTGACGCGCATCATCATATCTTGAGTTGACGTCGCCAACATGTCCCATCGACATGCGTCAACATGGCCTCATTGACGCACGCCAATGGCCTCTGTCGACGCACATCAACAGAACCATTGACGCGCATCAACAAATACCATTTACGCGCGATAACTCGAGTCCATCGACGCGCAAAGGCTCAAGCTCGCATTGACGCACGAAAAGGACTTTGTTGACGCGTCAGCAGACTCTATTGACGCCGCCAATGGGACATGTTGACGCGCATCAATGGAGTCCGCTGACGACGCGCGTAATGGAGACCATTAACGCCGCCTTACGCGTCAAGAATGATTATTGACGTCTTATTGTCACACGTCAATGATGCAACCATGTCTTGAACTCTTATTTCTCCGGCTCGAAAAACTAGGCGAAAATTTGGTTTTGGAATACTGTCAAATTCACCTTTCGCTGAAACTGGTTCCGGGGATATTCGCTAGGTATTTTCCACCTACAATTTTATAGAGGTGTCTTAAAATGAACCCCGATAGATGGTCTCCAATTTATCCAATGCTGCCTTTAGGATCATTTCATCCTAGACATGTGGTTGTACGTCATCGTTGATGCTTAACATAATTAACATCAAGAATTTAGTATCAAAATTTTCATGCTTTAGCAGTGCATCGGGGTCAATATGAACTAGCACAGACCTTGTGATGATTCCTGATAGTCCCTCAAACTAAAGGATGGTGCACATATTCATTTTCCAGGTGACATAGCTCGGCCCTTTGAGAATTTGGGTGTCAAACAAAAGCAATTTTGTCAAGCAGACATTGCAAATAAATATTGTATTACTTTATGGGATAAGATTACAAGGATTTTGACTTACTCGTGAGAGAATCGAGATTTGATATGAGCTCAGTAGTCATGAGCTGAGAGACGAGGAAGCTTCTTGAAGTGATTAACCTTGTCTTCGCAGTTTGCGTCATATATGGCTTTGAGTTCTTCTCATATTTTATTTTCTTGGTAGCGCATGTCGAACAAGAAATATTCCAAATGTCCCTGGCGGATAAGCTTGTCCTGAAGGTTACCAGTATCGCAGAGGGCTTCTAGTAAGGAAAAATAAAATCCAGATCTCTCTTGAGTGTCAAAAGGTGTTTCGCAGCCTAAGAGTCTTCTACACGGCTTTTGGTGGTGTGATCTGCGGTCTATGAGTCTACTACATGGCTTTTGTTGGTGTGATCTATGGCCTGTGAGTCTACTACACAACTTTTGGTTGTTCCAACACTTCCTTGCACGCTTTACATATGCGGTAGTATGCACAAAGTTTGATCTTATCTCTCATGATTTTAATGCTGCTCTCTGGCATCAAAGATGTTATTTTCGCCACTATTTTGCAGCGCCTGGACGGCTTGGCTTCATTTGGATCTGACTATCAGTTTGAGAAAGTATACAACAGTTGTGGGTCGTAGTTTGGATTTGTGTAGCGCAATGCAATATCTATCTCCACTAGTTTTTCGTCGGAAACAAAGACTTCCAGCCTTGATAAACTACTCTTCAGCTCGCATACCAAGTCTGAAGACACCAAAGTGTTGCCACGTCTTCTTCTGGATGAAGGTTTCGCTGTAGATTTTAGTCAAATCAGCAGCAAAAGACTCCTTTCACGACTTGCAAACTCGACGCATGCACTAAACTCCAATACGCCAATGGTTTGCCACGTCTTGATTAAATAAACAAGCTAAACAGCCAAGAAAAAGATCAAAACAACAGTAAAAAGAAAATCCATGTGCCAATCAGCAGCTAGCAGCCAAAAGATAGGTCGACTTGATTTGATCCTTCACATCTCAGGCTTTCCAGGCAGGTCTGCAGGTTTTGTCCTTTGTGCAAGTCGCTCCAAGGACTCCACAACTCTAAACACACAATAAAAGCCAAGAAAATGGTGGGCTCTTATATTTTCATGTATACACTGCCAAATTTGGTTGCGTGTTTTTAAATCTCCATGCAGTAGCAAAGAAAAACACTATTTCCTTTTCCTACACATCCTCGCATCCTCATTTCCTCAACTCACAGGTTATGCTCTCACTTTGATATCGAACAATGCGCTACATAGCAGGTCGATTGGAGACACATTTTTGCACCAAAACTAATGCTACACATCCTCCTTTTACTGATTTCTCATGATATGATCTCACGCACAGACCCGGAGGGAGTATAAGGTCTGATACCAGATTGAGAGGAAAACATGAAATGTTCGTTGATTATTCACCAATATGGAGGGAGAATTTATACAAAACTTAAAAATGCATGAATTACTCGTTGACTGCCCATAGGAATAGGGAGTTACAGAACAAGTGTTAAAAATATGTAATAGATAGCTACGGTCCTACACTAAACTATTACCTACCTGTACAGCTATGAGTTCTAATCAGTTAACAAAATGTAGCGTAAGAGAGTCAAGAACAAGTAACATCATCACTAGTTAGTGGTGGAAAACTATGCTTACTAGGGATCCCCCATAACTAGATAGATCCTCCATCAAATGATCTCATTCGTTTTATTGATAGCTATCCTAGATGGCTAGGGGTACCTTTATCTCTTAACTTGGTGGAATAGAACTAATTATGTGGTGACTCATGCCTGAACCGATGGAAGCTATTCTAAAGGAAAATGAAAAATCAAACAAACATCGTCGTTGAGTCAATGGAAAACCTCTAGCTTGTTTGATGTTAGCATGATAAAAATATCTAAAGAGTTTCAAAATGTTTTGATTATATTCCTTCAAAGAATCCCAAAGTGAGGAGTAGTATACATGGGTAGTAGACAGAATTTTGATATTGGATCGAATTCCCTATTTTAAAAAGAGGTTTCGAAATCTAAAATATATATTTTAACCATGTCAAGTACATATTACCATAATTCTAAAGGAGTAGAATGAAATGCTAAATAACTCCAAGAAACATTAATTATTATCCCCATTGAATCCACTTGCAAGGAAAATAATTTAGATAATCTGTGTGAGAAGCATACTTTCCCTATACCTTTCAGTGTTTGTCCTCTATTAATTAGACTCCAAAGATTTCAAAATATGTTAAATAATTGAAGATCTTCCTAAAAGATGGATTCATTGTTGAAAATTTTAAGAAAGGAATCTTATGTAAAATGAATATTAATGAGATAAGATGTCCAATTAGGGAGGAAGATACCTCAAATCATCCAACACTCAGATTATGTGAAAAATAGAATACAAAATATATTCTAAAATAAAAGAAGTTTAGAACCTTGGTAAAAGGCATTGTTAAATTTGTTGTGTTCCAAGAGATTTGTTTGTATGATCAAATTTGAATTAGGCTCATGAGAACCGATAATGGTTGATTAACTGGATAAAGAGAGTATATTAGAAGGTGATTTTTAAAATCTTTCAATGTCACTTCATCTAGAAATGTTCGTGTTTTCTATTTTTCTAATAAGATTACATGGACTTTATTGAGACACTCTTTGATAATAATTTTCAATTTATCGTTTTTAGACAAACAATTTTTTTCTCATCAAATGAATGAGAAACACACAATTTTTTTTAAGTGGATTCGTATAGCGGTTCGAGTGGATTCCCTCGATAAATAGGATCGGCCCTCCTTATATATACAATTCAATCGGGGATAACATTTGGTTCTATCTATCTTGATCATCGTGCTCAATATCCAAATGATATATATAGAACCTAATCCGATTGAGAAACCCTCTATATCTATATAGAGAGGGCGGCTCAATCCGGACCTATATAATAGATCCGGGTATGATCAATCATATATATAATTGATCGATTTTCTCTTCCAACAATCTAAATTCTACAAGGAGGGTCCTCTTAATATGGGATGGGAGTAACAACGATACCACGAATGGAAAGAATATCCGATATACTTTTCCTAATTATATATAGAAGGGAATATCCATCAATCCATAGATATACCTACTTGAAAACACCATCTAGTAGAATTGTTCGTAGCCCCGATAGTCTCCCCGAGGTGTGGGCCAATTCTAATCAGCTATAATGTGGAGGGGCCATTCTCATATTTCATCCACACCTACTCGATCACAAGTATATATAAATGGGATATAAAATCTAATATAATCTCATCCATATAGGGTGGGGGAGGGTAGAGATATGTATTGAACCTTTTCCCTCCAAGACACCTACCCCCTCCTCCCCACACACCCGTGTGTGTTTATTTATGTATATATTGGTGCACTATAAAGCAATATTCATACTCGCCCTATCTCAAGGAAAAAATTTAGTGGCAATTCTTCGCTAATTCATGAATATTTTGATTTTTGAAATTTAGATTTTGCAAATTTTAAGATTCGTTTGAGTAGCATTTCACCTAAAAATTCTAGGAGAAATTTAGTTTTGGGGTCGGCTCCCCTAGTGTTTATAATAAATTTCATATAAATACATATATTTGCCCCAATGTGAGGGTTACATTATACACACTCTAGCAATAAGATATACATATCGAGAATATACATATGTTATTTCAAGTTTATTCCAGAGTCCGGATGGCTAGTTATTTTCTCTGGATCTAGACACTCGACTTCTCTAAAGTCTAGACACTCGGTTTTGTTTTTCATAATGCCCGATTGATCTACACACCTGTTGCCCGCCTACATTTTCATATCATCCAGATGCATCTTACAGGTGCCCGAATGTGCATGCATTTGTCCAATTGCATCTGTAGCTAGACAATTGCATGTACAATCAAGGCGTTTGCATGAAGATACCTAGTTACACATACAACCACCCGATTGCACATACAACCATTTAGTTGCACATGTAACCACCCGTTACATCTCTACATCTAGGTGATCGTAAGGATTTATCTTTACACCAACGCTTGTGTTGTGCATGTGACGTGTCACCTTGTTGTGTTTGTCTTTAGTTCTTTTTCTGCGAATTCATTTGTTTGAATATTCACCTTTTTTGAAATCCCATCTCGAGGTTCGCCACCCATTCTATTATAATTTTTGTGAGGGGGTCTTAAAGTGAACCCTTTCTGCCATATTATAACCTTGATAGTCACCTTGTGATGTGTCCCAATTCTAATCGGCTATGGCGCAAGGGGCCATTTTTATATCTTAGGTTCCCCCTTCCTGACCATAACTCTACATAGATGGGATATATAATATAATATAATATAATATAATCCATATAGAAGTTGGTAGGGGGAAGATATATAGACTACACCTTTTCCCTATAAAATGTTAGGGACATGTTCTAATCATGAAATTAGTACCACTATGGTGTTGGATCCCAAGTTTTATTGATTACTCTTTCATTACTGCATCCAACCCCATAATGTATCAAAACGAGGCTGAAAAACATCACTATTTCTATTTCTCTTCCAAATCTTTGTTCTAAGTGCCGATGTTTTGATCCACCTTTACCCAGTGTTCTATTTTTCCATTTTATGTTGCCTCTCTCCTAATGGTTGGTCAAGTAGAAAAAATGTGCTAGCTTATGAAATACCATTATGGATTAGATGATTATGTTTAGTCTATATTTTTAATTCTTTCATATATTAGATATATTATAAGATATTTTAGGTTAAAACCCTCCCTCCTACCTCTACAGAAATTTCTAGTTCACAAGAGCATTTATGAGGGATGGGGCCTAATCTATATATAGTTGGACAACTATATATATGTCACAAGAGTAGGAGAACAAGGGGAGATAGGGGTGAGTGAAGCATAGCATATTGAACCACTTCCCACATATATAGATATGAGATCCCATTCCTTTCTATAAATTCTAAAGAAAATAGAGGGGAAAACGCCCCCTCTCCCTCATGCCCTTTCTTTCTATATATTCGTTCGCTCATATTTTAATAGCTCCCATACTTCGAAAGAGAAATACCCAACCACAACCTAACTATCCCCATCATCGGGTCGGGGATCGGAAGAGAAATTCAATCATTATATGGATTTTATTAGAATAATATTGTGGTCAAGCACATATATAACCACAATGGATGGTTTTATTCCTATAAATAGTTCTTCCTCTTGATTTGAGTTAGATGTTTCAATTAGTTCAAGGAGATGGTGGGAGGGATGGGAAAAACCTATTAGATCAAGTTAGAAAGGAATTATCTAGATAAAAGGTGTGGCCATTAATGGTTAAGCAAAAGATGCATCAAAGAAGAGAGATAATACATTTAAATGAAAAAGATATCATTAAGGAAAAGATATTTTAGATGGAAAGAATGAAATATTAGATGGAAAGAATGAATGGTAATTTAATGTGATTATTTGATTTTTTAAAGTCAAACTTTAAAAAACATTTCATTGATGGGAAATGTTATCCCATTTAAGACCTTCCCAAATACATGAGATATTGTCTAGAATATAACACCAATTACTAAATCCAATTGATGAAGAATTTGGTAGATGTAAAGTGTTATAGATTTAGTGATTGTTTTGTATGGGAAATTTACTAAGATGGTAAAATGTCAACTAGTAATGTAATTTGAGACATTTATTGGTATTTTAACCTAATTATTTTGTTTTTAACAATTCCTTGTTGATTTAAAAAATATTAAATTTGTAAAAGCCTAATTCTAGAGTCATGTATGATAAATAAATGTTAGGTAATTGTTGGAATATAGATGACACAATAAATAAGATAGATAAATATAAAACCTTAATTGCAAGAGAGGGAAAGAGTGGCTTAGTTTATTCACACTTGATCTAGACTGTGTAGACTTGAGAAATTGATGAACAAGAAGGGCATACTTTCCTTTTGCCATGACTATGCACAATTATTTATGGAACTCAGTCAATAATGCCACTAGGGCACCTAGACAAAGGGGTGAGGGTGTCTAAGTTCTAAAGCCCTTTGTAGGGTGCCTATGACTAAGTATGGGCTCAAAATTTTCTTTTTGGGTCTCACACAAGTGTGGCTAGTAGCCATTGTTGGTCGCCTATGCCACACCTTGATCGTTGGATGTACTGTAACATGTAAAAGAAAGATTCACCTACAAAACCCATAATACCACATCAAATCCAAAAAATAAATATGCAATATGGGGAATCAATGACCTCAAAATTGACTCCGACTAAGTGAAATTATTACCAAGTGTTGTAATACATCTTAGAATCCATGTAGTTCTTGTGCATGTGTGATAAAATCATGCCCTATGAATCCCTTGTGCAAGTGCACATGATAACAAGAAATAACTAGATGTACCAATGTAAATAGATGTGTGGATGGAAAAATGAATATCCCCTCATATGTGTGTATCCGTAAAATGTATTCCCTTGTCCCTTGCAAAAGATAGGTTTATGCCTTTGATGCTCTTAGATGCCTTTAGATACAACCATAGGTGATGATAATGATTCTTAGAGCCTAGTCCTTTATTTTGATCACATAGATTTGTATTTATATGATTTCCTTCATTGAATTTCATAATTGAACACTAGTAGGAAGACCCATAAGAAAACAAGATTTGACCTAAAAGATAAAAGAAGCCTAAAAAGAATGAGTAAGATAAAAATAGGTCAGGGGCACCATAATGGATAGGGATACTTGGGTGCTTTGGTGTCTTGTCTAGGTGTTGGTGTTTAAAGTCATAAAATATAGAGAAATAAAGTATTGTCTAGGCTATAGGATGGAAAATACTAGAAACAAGACCATAAACAAAGAAAAGAAGCCAAAGATAGTTTTTCGATTAGTTTTTTTCCCACTTAGGAATCATATGAATGCAAGTATGTGTTTTTAGACCTATAAATGTACCCAAGTGCGTGATTTTGTGTCTAAATTTTCCCCAATTTATGTTGTTAAGTAAATACTTGATGACATAAAGTATATAAGAGATGCATACCTGATAACCATGTAGAATGTGATGGTGATAGTGTTCCCAAGGAGACAAGTGGAAGTGTGAAGTGATAAAAATTAAGTGTGGAATCTAAGAATGAGGAAGTAACCTTAGGGGTGAAGTGTATTAAGTTGTAATGTGTTATAATTTGTTTTGTGCTTGATGTAGGGTTGCTTCTTGGTGTGTATAAAGGATAGACCTGTAAAAGAAGAGCAAAGAAGTAATCAAATATGTGTATATTAAAAAAATTTCCATAAGTATGTAAAAATGTGTAAAAATATGTAAAAAGGAAAGTGTGCACCTGATCCGTGAAGAGTGAAAAGGATAGAAACTGTCCTAAAATGATGTGGCAAAGCTAGTTTTATGGATGATCTCACACCAAGAGTGAGTTTTTAGGTGATCTCACACTAAGAATGACTTTTTGGATGATCTCACGCCAAGTGCAAGTTCTTTGGGAGATCTCATACCAAGATAGAAGAGTGTTATTGGGGAGAGAGGTGACTTCTTCCCAAATTATACACCACTATAAATGGTGTGATCCATGTTTAGTTTTGTGTTAAAAAGTAGATAGTAATAGATTGCATGCATTTTGTATTTATAGGCCAATGCTTGATCCCGTGAAACTTCTCTCGAAACTATTGTAGACTTATGATATGAGAAAGTAACTACGCAATTGTCCCCTAGTCATAGGTTCCTAGAAAATGTTAGGAGTGCTCAGTGCTAGTTTATGTATCTCGAGTCTTTGGTGTCTTTGTTGAACTAAGGACCCAAGTCAGAATCTGGGTCATTCTATAACTATAACTCTGTTATATTTCTATACTATGTAGGCTGTACTAAATCTTTGATCTACTATATGGGGTGATTGATTCAATCAATGTATGCCCCATCATTTTGGGTCCATGAGACATCGCTTAATAATTTGGCCCAAAGGAGAGGACTTGAAACTAATTTGAAACTGATACTCGTAGGGGAAGGGAATGTGCATGGTAGAAACTAAGGAACATACAAACAATATGACTAGAAACATGTGCTAGTAGAAAATGTTAGAAGCATACTTTAGAAGACAATGTAAACAAGTAATAGTGCAAAAGAGATATTCCTTAAAATGTGGGTTTCAAATATGGGACATTGCTCACAATATTCTAAGACAACTAGGGTCAAGCAAAAGGTCCAATCATACAAACAATGATCATACAAGACATAGGGCATAGCCCGCAAATAATAATATACAATAGAAGATAATAGCAAATAAAGTGTTACATACAACCATGGTGGGAAATACTTCCTGCAAAGAAAATGTTTCACATGAAGAATCGTTAGCATGTTCGAAGGATAAAGAGTATGTCAAAGCGTAGATGTATCACTACTATAAGGGGGGTGCTTTGAGACATTAATTAGAGACAAAAAGATTTTTTTTCTCTAATTAATACCATCTCCATATTTTTGTCTTTAATTATTAGCCTCCTATATTGCCATACCATTTATAACATTTTTAATTAAAAATGTTCCATACTCCTATGAGGTGTCTTGTAAGTAGGAAATGCAACAATGAATGTGGTAGATCACGCTCACATGGAAATATGTGCACCATTGGGTGCAAAGGTACATGGTGCAAGTTTCTTTCTCATGCATATACTACATAAGAGAATCATATGGCAATGGCAAAAGGCGGTGCGAATCTTAGGTGAGAAAATAAGGAGGCCAAGAAAGTATCCACAAATCCTTTTATTTTTCCCTATTTTTGATCATGGGTCTATGTTATTTGTCTCTAATATTTATTCCTTCAACGCTTGTGGGTTTCAGATGATTCCCCTATTCCTTCCTAACTTAGGTGCATAAAAGAACCACGCGACAATGAAAAACTAGTGCATATCTTGAGTGAGCTGAAGGAGGCTAAGAAGGTATCCAAGAATCCATTTATTTTTCAATATTTTTGTTCTTGGTTCTATGTTATCTATCTGTAATATTGATTGTTTGTCCATTTCCGATGATTCCCCTATTCCTTCTTCAATTGGGTGAAGAACCACGCGACAATGGCATGCCGGTGTGGATCTTAGGCGAGCAAAAGGATGCCGAGAAGGTATCCGCGAATCGATTTATTATTTCCTATTTTATTCATGGGTCCACATTATCTATCTCTGATATTGATTCCTTGGCTGTTTCTGATGATGCCTTTTCTTCTTACTTGACGTGGGTTATTTGCAGATGCCTCGTTCATAGTGAAACGACAAGTGACAATCATGAGATTTATTGCAGTGCTTCATGTTTGATGAGTCAAGCATTGCCTTTTGCTAAGAATGTTGTATAAGAATCAATACTAATGGCCTGTGTTTTTATTAGTCAAATAATTTTACTCGATTCTGGTGTGGTGTTACTGAAAATTGTGTTATCGTGCTCTCTTCAAATGTTCCATATACATAATCTAGGGGCCATGATTTGCATTTTTATTAGGATTTGCATCTTTTTCTTTATTCCTCGGTAGGAAATTTAATTACTAGATATTTTGTGTAGAGTTGGAGCTTGTTGTTCAAAGGTTGCAACCATAGATTGCCAAATGGACTGAGAAAATTAGAATTCGAAGAGTATATAGTCAATAATCTCTCCAATGTTATGGCAATTAATGCATATTATGTGGCAAGTCCAATCTCTCTGTTGTAATTGATTGGTTGTTAGAAGTTTTCCACGAATGAGGAGCCATAAGAAAAGACCGAACTTTTGGCGATATTGGGAATGACCACACTCAATTTCGAATCCATGACTACGTTTGATTTTTCTAATTGATATTAATATATGTAGATGCCACACTACATTCTACATAATTTTTGTGAGTACATATTAAATTATTATTATTTTGGTTGAGAGATCAATTGCCCCATTTGTTCTTTCTGATCAGCCCCTTCTTTTTAATTTTTTTGAAATGAATAGTCCATGAATCTCCCTTGAGTGCCTTGTGTATAATTTGAGAAATATTTTGTATCCTTTGAGTTTTCTTTATAATTCCTAGAGATTGTTTTGAAAGTGGTATGTGACCATCCAGTTGTCCTCCCAAAGCCAAATACTTTCACATTTCCCACTTGTCATGTTATTCTGGTTCAAAGCATCTCCATATCATTCCTGGTGAATCAGGTTACGTTGGATACATGAGAGCGCCCCTGTGTGATTAATGAACATTCTTGAGTGTACGAGAAGTATTTTATTTTGAAGAATATTTCTCCATCATTAATGAGTGTGCTTATTTCTCCAAGCTGCCCTCATTGTGAATTCTTGATTGAAAAGATGAAGACTTTGTATAGTGTCCACCTTCTCGTTTGGGATGGTGTATTGTTTCCCATGAGAGGGTGCATGTGCTTATCCCATGTGCCTTTCCACAAAAAGTTACGCTAGATTTTGATCCATCTATCCCCAATGTGTTGTGGAAATGTGAGGGGAATGAGCATATAGATTGGGACATACCGTAAATCATGTCATCGTAGAAGTTTGATATTATCAACAAATGCTACAACACTGTGGGTTTAACCGATCATATCGGATTGTAATTGGGTTATCATAACTTAAATCCTTTTGTGTCTCATATTAATTTGTAGAGGTTTCCATAATTATTCCAATGGTAATTGTCCTCCTTAGAATCCCAAGATGTTAAGAATTTCTCACTTGTGTCTTGGAATGTTGAAAAAGATGACATTAAACTTATTCTTGTTAATTCACTATCCATAGGCCTTTAGATAGATGTTCGTTCTATAGGGAAACTTATGGTGCATTGGTTGAGACCTTTTGTAGTAACCAAGATGCTTGAATCGGGGCATGGCAATTATAGGTGTTGGATGGCACCATGATTCCCGATTACTTTCAATGGGAGTAGGTTGAAGCCCTACTATAAATAAAGTTTCTTGGTGTTTGTAATAAGGAAATATTACCACTTAGATTAGGTTCCCCTTTCATGTTTTTCTTCTAGTTGTTGTTGGTGTTTTTATTTTCCTTATTTGTTGTAATAAGTGTGCTTGTGTACAGGAATTTGATTACTATATATTAATTTTATGTATAGAGGATTGTGCCTACCTTTAGTGTCGGAGTGAATCGGTGTAAGTGCACAAAATAGATCCATTTGTGTTGAGATTTATGTATATTGGTGTGCTTGGGAAGATTGAAACAGGCACATATGTTAAGGTGTGAAGTTAAGGATGCTCTTTGAAATATTTGTGTATAAGAGAAAGGTGCTACAGGTGTTAAGGATGATGGTGCTCATGAGGAATTTCTCGGGATGAAGACCACGCATGGACAGGCCACCCAATGTAATGAAAGGTAGGCAACACAAAGATGGACTACTTGGTGAAAATTGAAAAGGAAAGATGTGTAGTGGTGTAGTGATGCACATGTAAGGATACCAGGTGGCTTGGAAGTAGTTTGTGCACAAAAAGGTTACGACTTACTGACTTGTGGAAAGCAAAGTGAAAAGTGCGGAAAAAGTAGAAAATCGGGATTGAAGATGTGGCACGGTTATAGTTGGTGATCAATAAATACAAGAGATTTTTGGAAATATATTAATGTGGTGCCAAAGAAGGTTTATTATTTACCTATCCTTATTAATATTTTGAGCATTTGTAGAGTGCAAGTTTGAGAAACCTTGTGCAAACTTGTGATGATTTTTGTATGTCCAAAACCCTAATTAAGTAAGAAACATGATCTGTGAGGATCTCCTTCGGAAGGAAGTTTGAAGTAGGAGACAAAGGCATGGAGAGTAATGGAGTAAGGTTTTCAGTGATATTTTTATCGCAATGGTGTGAAGCTTGGATTAGGGAACAAATTTTACTAAAGAAAACTAAGGGTTTGGTGTAGGGAAAGAAAATTGATTATCTTTTAGGTTAAAGTGTTTGAGCATGAGTTTAGATGTGTAGGGCACAAAAAAATTTGTAGAGAAGGAAAACCCCGAGAAAAAAAAACAAGATGACCCCCAAACAAACACCCTTTGTGGTGAAAAAGGGAAAAGGAAAGAAGAAGGAACCAAAGGTCAAATTCGAGGAAGCACCTCGAGAAAGGTTCTCTCAAAATGTAATATGTATAGGGAGTTATAATGAGGCATGTATGGGAGTCCCATGTTTCAAGTGGAAGGTGAGTGATTACAATCATATTTCTCTACTACAAATGAGAGCCAAATAGAGAGTGAGTTAGTATAAAAGACCAACTAGAGGACCACGATGATGAGAAACCCATTTACAATGATAAAGGGTACAAGATTTTGGAATGTGCATGAGTACTATAGATATATCATCTTCCATACTTTGGAAAACCAAAGAGCCTTTACCAATGACTCATGTCAAGAGTCTATGAGGACTTATTTTACTTTGCAGAGATAAGTGTATGCATCACCACTCCTATGATTGGTAAAATTACGTGGTCGCATACCTCGTGGACTGAAATATCAGCAAATTTACATGATGAGATAGGGGTGGAGACTACCGCGTTAGAGATGAAGTATGAGAAAGGATTTCATGCAATGGATATTTCTAAAATCACTTGCCATATTGTTAATATTGTTACACATCTTTTTAAAAAGTTGAGTGCACAAGAGAGATGGGGCTAGGTGAATAAGAAGTTGCTCCATATTGCGAATAAGATGGTGGAAAGGATAGTATTAAACATTTCATCTTTCATTGCAAAAATAATTATTGAGGAAGCATAACAGAGTGATAGGATTTCATGGGGTGCGATCCTTATATCTATTGTGTTTACAAAGATTAGAGTCCCGAGATGGCCCTAAGGAAAAAATGTGTAAATACCCACTTAAGAGTAATTCCTTGGCAAAGAGATTGACAAATTACACTGTGATGGTGTTACAAGTGCCTACAAACTCAAAGTGGATATGTGGTATGGGAGAATGTGTGGGGTATTCAATCATGAATGATGCATTACATGCAACTTTCTCTTAGTTCTTGATGGAAAATAAGACTTCACAGTCTATCTATATATTACATTGGAAGGTTCAACCTAAAGACCAGCAAGAAGATTTCATGGTGCAAGTTTCCTATGATTTCACAACACACTACTTTCAAGAATTGGTGAACCAGTTTTCGACACGCACACGTTGAGGTTCGATGTTGATAAGATAGATTGGGACTACCACAAGCTGTGAAAACTTGTGTATCCAGGGAGGGAAGCCTACAATGAAACCTTGATATTATATGCTATCAAAATCAACTCCATGACTTCAGTAATTAGAAATGAAGAAGCAACCAAAGTTTAAATATAATTGAAGATAAAAAATTTTCAGTGGAAAATATGTTGAGGATGAGCTAAAGGTTTCGATCTTCCAAAAGGAAAATAAACGGTTGGAATGAATAAAGTGCACTAGGTCACTCCTCCGAGGTCCAAGAGGAAGAAAATTCTAAGGATGAGGAGGAGGAAGAGAAAGAGAAAGAGGACAGTGCCATGTTAGACCATGCCACCAAAGGAAGATTTAAAAGACGCATGAAGATCATGATAGTGGCACAAGGCCATCCGAACTTGTTAAGTCACCAAAAACCTCACCACCTAAGAAGATCCTAGAGAAGAAGATGAAGATGAGACAAAGGCTGGTGCGAAGTGGTGAGAGTGATGAGGAGGATGTGGTAGATGAGATTCACCAAGGAAAGGAGGTTCGAGAGTTAGTAATCCATGATTCCAAATGTGGAGGAAGAAGGGCATAGAGAATAGAGAACCACACACAATGAATAGATGAAAAGATTACATGAGGCACATAAGGTCCATGAACACCATCCAGAGCATGAAGAGGAGATAAGACGTAGACAAGGGATAAAGTATTATGTGAAAATATTTCATGCATAAGGAATGAGTAGTATGTACCCTCTAGTAGACACACTAGTTGAAGGAGATAAAGGATGAGGTTGTGTGTATTCCTCAAGTTAATTATATTTATGAGTAATCGAAGGTGATACGCGCATAATTCTAGATCACTATGGCAACAAATAAGTTGTATGGTGGGAGGTCATCAATTAAGAAGAAGGGCATCCATGCATACAAGGAAGATGTTTTCTTGGAGCATGCAAATTTAAATGGATGAGCCAAATTTTGAGATTGTTGGTGACACCTTTTCCACGTGGAAATTAAATAAGGTTCTAAATAAATTATTGACGGTAAGGCCAAAAATCTTACCAATGAGTAAGCAAGTAATAATCTAAATTAGATAGAAATGTATGGCATACATGAACTTGGATAAGGTGACCACCATCTATATGCTAGTAGAAGATAAAAGAGACAAGGAACAAGAGGTCGAGTGGTGCATGGAGGAGAAGTAGAAAGTTGAGAAGCACACGAAGACCATTTTAGACATGGGAGTCCACGTTGCAAAATAAATTTTCGAGGTGAACCAAGAATTTGAAGAGAATGATAAGGATACATATCCTTCGACAACGTACTATTGTAGTGCCCAATTCCCTTCGACACTTTTGCTATTTATTTCAATACTATTGACTATACTTATGGACATTATTGCATTATTTTGACTTAGCAAGATGGTAGATGATAGAGATACTTGGTATATTGTTGGTTCCGATATAGTATGTTGTGTATGGATTATCGAGACAATTTATATTGATGATGATATGTTATTGACATGGTTATATATATTTTTGATCGCAATACTTTCGTCACTTGAGTAGACCTTAACAATTGAACTAATCTTGTCATCATATGGATATTGATGAAATGTAGAATCAAGATGTTTTTGAAATTTTAAATGATATCATTACTTGCCTAGATGATTTTTTGATTCATGTACAGATGATTGTGGATTTATCTTTTATATTTTATCCTAGATGTTTTGATGTGGCCACGAGGTTGAAGGAGGTGTTATGTGTTTTGTAGGTAAACATGTCACAACAAACAACAGAGGGCTTGGTGACCAACCAGATTAGAATGCTAGATGAATTAAACAAGGGTCACCATGGCAACATGTATCTTGTTGTGTGTATGTTTGAATTATTGTTAGGGGGTCCCCATGGGGGTGTTCACCTCCAATTGTGACCAAGTGGTTGTATGTTATCCTTTTATGTAGTTTCCTTTATTTAATTTTAGTATGTTATTTTATTGTGATGTATTCTCTTTTTATTAATTACTTGATTTGTGTCTAGATTAGTAAATAAATCATTTCACTAAACTAATTATGGATGGGTCAAAATATTTCATTTATTAGATTTGATGGATTTTTTTGGGTTATGTGTTGTAAGTGGAGTGCATGTGATCATGAGTGTTGTACACTCTACCCCTTCATGGAAATTTGAATTTTGCCTTTAGGGCCAATTTTGGAGGCTTGTGGGACAATTCAAACTTGTCTCACACCTCTTAAATTACTATACCAACCCTACCTATGGGTTGGGGGTCAAAAATAGACCCCATTATGTGTTTTGGGAAGACAAAAAGTAAAATTTATTGCTTTTTCTTACATGTAATTAAAGTTGTCCTTAGGGGTGTGGGCTTGGATTGTGTGTGTAAGTAATTTTTCTTTTCACTCTCCCACCAATTTATTGTGCATTGGGGTTGAGGTTTGACTTATGAGGTGGAGTTAAGGATGAGTGATGTGGCATCCTACATGGAGCCACCTCACCCTCCTCTCTCCCTTTTCTATTTATTCAAGTTCTTTTTTTTCTTGTTTGGGGGTTACTTCATTTATTTGTGCTCTTGAATTTTTGGAGTTAGAGGATTTTGGAGTGCTTAAGGATTTTTGGAGCTTTTGGTAATTTTTGGGATTCAATAAGCTTGGTGTGTGACTCTTTGATCAAGCTCTACCATGGAAAGGTAGGAGCTACACTCTTGTAAAATATTTTTTTTTATTGTGTATATGTGCATGTTTTTAGTGTTTTGGTATGCTTTTGGGTGCTTGGGTAGATTTCCTAAGTGTGGTGTAGGAGGGGACTATGGGGATCTTATATGTAGGGAGGCATAAGATTTTATTTCATGTTTTGGAGGGAGTTGGGTTGGGTGCCCCACCTTAGACAAGAAAATTCTTGCATTTCTTACTTGGTTACTTTGTTGAGGGACCCATAAGAGATTATAATGAGCCATAAGAGAATGTGGGAGGCATAAGAGGTTCTTGAGTGAGGAATAAGAGTGTGTAGGGTTTTTGAGATGTGTATTGGTTATAAGGTGGGCACCCATTTCCCATTGGGATGCATAAGTGACCTCCCATAGATCTTGCTCCTTTGGTCTTTGCATTTTGAAGCCTTGTGTATTTTGTTGCTTTCCTTCTTGTGATTGTAGTTATATTGTTTGTGTTTTGGTATGGTTGTAAAATCTTGTATTGTGATGTGGAAGCTTGTTTTTTTCCATGAGTTGGATCCATTTTTCATTGCAATGTGGTTGGGGCTCGAGGGCCAATGAGGAGGATGGCTTCTCCTCCCCATTGGATTATTGGTTGGGTGGAGAGTGTTGTCTCTCCCCCTTTTTTTTGTGACCAAGTGAACACATGGTGGATGGTGGAGCTCATGTTGGTGTTGTGAAACTTGGAGCATTTTTGGTGTCCAAAGGAAATCTTCCTTGTGAGAAAACCTTCTTGTTATTCCCACTCAAGGTGGAAGACTTGTAATATTGTTTTTTTTAAAAGAAATGTTGTATTGTAAGTTGTAATATTATTTGAAGGAAGCTCATTGAAGAGTTGTAAAATTTCCTTTCTCTTCAAATTGTAGTATGGAAAGAAATGGACCAAAATGTAAATCATGCTTAAAAGTTTAGTTTTAGTTTGTATTGTGAGAAAATAAGTTCTTTGCTTTAAAAGAAATGAGCTATGCTCAAGGGAAAAAAAAGTTTACTTTCATTGTTGTAGTTGTATTATTGAAAATGAGAAAGAAGAAATATAGAAGTTGTAAGATGCAAATAATGTATGCATGGCAAACTTGAATGTAGAATAAAGTTGTTAGTAGTTATTTAAACAAATAAGTTGTAGTGAAAATGGAAAGAGGCAACAAATTTGAAGTATATTGTTATGTTGAAATGTTGCATTTTGTAGTAAGGAAAAATAACAATATTAGAAGTAGATTTAGTTCCTTTTTACTATTGGGCTTGAAAGAAAATTTATTGAACAAAATGAAAATGATCTTGTAGTTGTTGTTGCTACTATTGAAATAGAAAAATGCTTTAAAGTGAGTAATTTAACTATGGAATGAATAAATGGAACTAAATATTACAACTGGAAACTTTAGGCACATAAAATTAAGTTCAGAATGAATTTTAAAACTCTAGTGACTTTTGTTTTTGAAAATCTCGTTTTTAAGGTTATGTTTCTAAGGAACAGGACCGCCGCCTGTGCAGAGCGGCGGTCTCGCAACCACCACTTAGGTGAGGCGGCGCCTCTCGAAGCTGTCGCCTTCGCAAGGCGAGGTTTTTGAATTGTCACCTAGGTGGGGTGATGGTCCCAGGACTTTCGGCTACTCTCACTGAGCAATTATTACTGTCACTTACGTCGGAAAAACACGAGATATGCGCCTCCGTGTAAATTTTAACTTAGTCTAATTAAAATTTAAGCATGTAAAAATTACAAGGAAACCTCCAAAGCAAACAAATAATGGCTAAATCTCATTGTTTTAAGCAATTAAATCTTCAAATGGTAAATTCAAAGTACTCAAACTCATATATATTAATAGAGGTAGGGTTTTGCCCCAAATGGAGAACTCCAAATACAAATAGTTTTGTAATAAAACCATATTTAAAAGGAAATCCCTTCAATCCTTGAATGAAAGACATTACAATGATAAACCTACAATCTAAACTAATCTAAGCTTGATTTCTTTGTAGACTCCTCCATAGTTCTTCCTTTCTTGCTCCCATGGCTTCCTTCTCTCCAACCTGCAAATTAAACAAAGGAAAAGTGACCAAATGAGGAGACTTGGGTAAAGAAAGAGATTAAATAAAAATTCATAAGGATATTTAGGGTTAGCTTGAGAACCCTAGGATCTAGTGGCCACAATTAAATTGATCCAAGGGTTGAGGATCAACCCTACTTTTTTTGTAGGAATATATTCTATAGATGTTTTAAATAAATTTAAAGGTATGTGTAGATGGGTGAATGGGGCCATTTAAATACCTTGGTGTGCAAAGTCACTAATCTAGTTCCTAGTATGTTTTAGAAAAGTAATGAAATGGACATTTAAGTTATTTAAATAATGGAATTATAGTAACTAAGTATAAGGTAAAGTATTAAGGTAGGAATGTTAGTTGTGGAGGAGTAAAAAAATTAAACCAAGTAAATTAAATTATGGCACCTTCCTAGTTGAATGTTAATTAATTGACCTTAGAGATAAATTAAGAATATTTAATCATTTAACTTAGACTTGGTCCATCCCTTGTAAAGTAAATATTATTGGTGAAAGTAAATTTAATGCACTCTAAGGGTTGACAACCTTGTAACCTTTTAACTTAAACAAAAAAAATTCTGCATCTTTCGGGTTAAGTGTTTAGGGTTTTAGCATGTTCCTAGAATGTTGTTTTTGTGGGTGTTACACTTGGTATCAAAGCCATGGGTTCAAATATTGGACCCTTGGGCACACCTAGAAAATAAAAGACATGAACATTTAACCTAGCACAAATATATTTCTTTTTGTAGACCTAGAAAATGACTTTGTCTGAAAATTGTATAATATAGAAAACATAGAAAACTGGAATAAAACCTAGAATGATGAAATAACTATCGCCTTGGTCTGATGCATGAGGTGTGGACCAGACGAGGGGTCCTTTTACATAGATCTATATTTTCTACCTCCAGATCAGGCAAGTAGTGGCCATTCTACCCGGGGATAGTTTTAGTGGCGAATATTCGTAATATGGCAAAAATTTCATTTTAGGAAAATTTGAAAATTGAATTTTTCAAAGCGGTTCGGTGTCTGTTTGCCTAAAATTTACGATAAGATATATTTTTTGGGGTCATCTTCACCTACATTTGAAAACATCTCCTATAAAAATCTAGGTGATTCACCAGGTAGTATACTACGGTACTACCACGAGTAGCTTACCAATACCGTGAACTCACATACTCTTAAGCACCAAAGATTATTGTTAGCCTGTTAGTAGTTTAGGTTGGGAGAACGATGATATGTACCGATGCGTGACAAGGAGGTATTATAGACACGTGACAAGGGGGTTAGTTGTTGACACGTGACAGGGATATAGTTAACTCATGAAAAGAGTTATTACATACGTGCGCCAAGGGGGTTTGTTGTTGGCGCGACAAAGAGAGGTATTGCAGACATGTGAAAAGGGGGTTAGATGTTTATGCGTGAAATTTATATAGTTGACACGCGATAGGGATATGGTTGATGTTATTTTGATGCACGATAGGGATAGTTGATGCGTTGTTGACGCGTGATAGTGATATATTTGATGCATTGTTGATGCATGAAAAGGGTGTTAGCTATTGCGCGCGATGGGGATATAGTTGACGCATGAGGGGATATTGTTAACACATGACAAGGAGGTATTACAGCAGACATGTGATAGGAAATTTTTCTCGATGCGCAACTTGGTTCTTTTTACTAATGCAGGTGACTCTGTTTAGAATAATGGAAGGTGCTAGTCCTCAGAATGTGAAGACCCTAAAAGTAACTAAGAAATCTCAAAATTCCCTATTCAAGTATTTTGGAAACTTTTTGATATAGATATTGCAACTACCAACAACCATATAGCTTCCATCATAAATAATCGAATACTGACTATGTGGAAGGTAATATTGAGGTGGACATGCATTCACGCACGATCAAACAAATGACACTTACGATAATATGTCGATCTTGAAGATATAACTGTTGAGATGCTAGATCCTGAAGATATTCTTCCTATTGGGGTGAAACTAGGAGTGCATCAAGATATCACACATACAAATACTCAATAAAAGAGAACATAGAAATCAAATTCAAATTCTGGTTCATGAAAGAGGAAACTAGGTGATTGAGATATCGCTCAAAATTCTACTCAAAAAATTAAAACATTGAAAACGAACAAGAATATGTGGACCATTGGTAGGACATACAAGTTTGATTGGGCTGCCAAATTTTTTTTATCAAACTCAGTACAATCATCTAATTTAGAAGAGATCCCATCTGAATATACATGTACAATATGTATGTGGAAATTGGGAAAGCAAAAAAAAATGCAAATGAAGATGGACACTATAGAAAAACATTGTGGAAAACAATATTTGATTGTAACGGGGGCGGATGGCCAGAAAATCAAAACACACAGTGGAAAACTGAAAAAGAATGCATGCATGTTAAATATGTAGTGGATTATGAAGCAAAGCAGAAAAAACACAGACATCTCGTGGAAAAGGGAGGAACGATCACATCGCAAATTGGTAAGATGAATCAAACAAATTTACATGCAAAACTCATACAGTTCTCTACTTTATTTCACATACTAAAGAAAGGAAGACCGATTTTGGATTTCCTTGATTTCAAAGTTTTGTATCAATATAATGGAATGTCGAACGTACCTCAGTCTCATTGGTCTAAAAGTAGTGGATGGGAAATGGAAAAATGCCTTTCGATGATAGAGAAGGAAGATTTGAAAGAGAATGTAAAAAAATCAAATTTTATCTCTCTTTCAATTGATGAAGTGATAACAGTCGACAACACTACATGGGTATGTATCCACGTCTATACTTTAGAAAATCATATAAGGACACCTCATTTGTTGGGTGTTATGAAAATGGTTGAAAACTATAATGCCAAAAACCTACATAAAATAGTTGTTTCTCATTTGAAAGATATTGTTGGAATGACTAATTATGAAATTACTACGAATTTGGTATGTGTCAAAGCAGATGGTGCATCTGTCATGCAAGGTCACCGAACAGGGTTGTGTGTTAGATTACAAACAACAGTGGCCCCATATATGCTACCAATTCACTATATGGCTCACATAATGAATTTAGTGTATAAAATGGTAAGCAAATACGAAAAATGTTGCTAAATTAGAAGACCTTATAAGAGAACTTCATGCCTATATGGCAAGCAGCCCAAAGTGATTTCTTGAGTTCTAGAAATTTGCAATTGGAATTATAGATGGCAAAAAACTTCTGAAAGATGTTGAGATGAGATGGATCTCTTTGTATGAACCTGCATGCAAAGTTTGTGAGGAGTATCCTTCGTTGGTTGGTTTCATGCACAAATATCATCATGAAGTTGATAGGGCGAGGGACTTTTTGTTCCGTTTAACTGATTTGGAGACATTGCTTACATTGGTTGGTATTCTTCCAATGTTGCAGGAGATCAATACACTGATGAAGCATGCACATGGGAGATTAATCTATATTGTGGATTTTATACGGATGAGAAAAATGGTATGTCAAAGTCTTGATATCTTGTATTATTCCCAAGATAGTTTTGATACACTGTTTTTGAGAATTAGAAAGATTTATTAGATCTTAAAAATCCCAGTAACTATTTGAGATTTAATATCCACAATCACCTCTGCATCACTATTAATAGGAGGGACATACCACTGCACATTTTTCAAAAATGTCAAGATATTATAGGATCAAAACGAGAAGATGTTCCCATGACACATAATCTCTTTGAGTTTGTTATAGTTGAAACAAGAATAAAACTTTAAAAAAATTCAGAATCCTTATCATCAAAAATTAGAGAACGTTTCTCCAAAGATAAAATTCTTGAAGCAATGGGTGTGATAAATCCTAATTTTTGGAATATTAAAGGTGGTCATGCAGACTTTGTAAGAAAGCATTTCCATAAATCCATGGGTACAATAATGGAACATTTCACAAAGACTTCAGATTTCAAGGGTATGGAAATCAAAGGTATACTTTGAATGTTGATTTATTAAAGTTTCAATCAAAAAATTTTGTAACAAAAATGAGGAATTATATAAAAATTTAGACAAACCTTCAGAAAGTGGTGTTATTACAAGGTTGTGGCAAGGAATCTATCAAAGTTCTATCTTACAAGAAGACATTAGTGAATATTTCAGATTATATGAGTTATGCCAAACAATGATTTTGGGTTTTGTGGAGGACAAAAGAGTTTTCAGTGCTTTATCATTTATAAAATCAAAATTGAGAAACAAGTTGGATAAAAATTTAGAAAGTTGCATGAGGTGTTATGTATCTCACTACTCCATGGAAACCTTTCCTTTTGACAGAGCAATTGCGCATTGGAATTCCCTTTGTGAAAGAAGAGGTGTGAATAATATAGCTACAAGTACAACTGTTCCCAACGTTGAGAGTGGAATTGGTGCATCGTCACACTCTATAGAAGAGAACATCGAGTTTGAAGAAGCTATTGATAATGGATTGTTTCAACTTTAAATAGGTATCTCCTTCACCTTACTTTTATTGTTTGTCACCTTAAACTTTGTTTCAGCACTTTTATCATTAAAGATGTTATAGGTATATATATATATATATATATATTATTTAAATTTATTTAATTTTATTTTTTTTTGAAAACATGGGTTGACATCCATCCGAGGAAGCTGGTACTTCTCGGGACTGACAATTTCAGGAAACTCACCCATCTATCTACTAATCCATTTCTCGTGTTGAGTTTTCTTTAAAAAAGATCTAGCACACTACAAAGGATGATTTCACATCCATCTAAACACTCGAGGTAACTTAAACCTGTCATATGATATTTCTTGATTTTTAGAATTATGTTTAATTTATTTTTATATTTGCAAAATGCTTTGATATATTTTTTAAACTTTGTGGGATCAAATCACACAATTGAATTTTACAAAAAGGAATATTTTTCCATATTAAACAATTCATAATCCACGATCCATTATAAAATTCATCATCATCCATATATATCATATCATTATCATTATCATCATCATATAATTATCATAATCCTTATTCCCTAACACTCCAATTATTATTGAAACAATTATTTATCTATTTTAAAGGTGCGAAACGTCTTTGTCCTAACACATTCCATTTTTAAAAAAACAATTATCCATTATCATCATTCATCATTATCTATATCCATTGTAATGTCATCATATCATTATGAGTATAGAGAAGAATATTTTGAGAACGTTTAAATGTCTCTATCGTACTATATTCAAAATTTTCTTAAAACAATTATCGATTATCATCATCCGATTCAATGATCGTGCTTGAAGCTAAATCTACGTCCACATACAATTCATGATAATCCATATCTATGATATTGATTCTATTGTAATGTCATCATCCACATCTAATACAATCATTACAAGTTATAAAATACAATCTCGAAATTCTATACATAATATATAGGAAGTTATAAAATTAAAGAATATATAGTATTTCAAATTTTCAAAGGCTATCAAATTCAAGTTTCAACTTTCAAATCCAAATAATAAAATTCAAATGCCATGACCATCACATTCAATGTTTCAAATTTTCAAATATAGATTCTATTTTTCAAGTTTCCACACTCAATAATGAAATTTTTCAACCCTTAATTTTTGTACCCCTTTCCCCAATGGATTATCTGACTGTACCCCTTTCCCCAATGGCTTATCCACCTGTACCCCTTTCCCCAATGGCAGAAATAATCCCAGAACTTATGAGATCTTCCACAGCACTGTCTAGATTTTTTTAAACTCTTTCTTCTTGCTTTGTCACATCTCCATGGGATAGCAAATTTGGATCAGCAACTTGCCTTAGTTTTGAATAAAATTTCAGGGTCGAATCCATTCTCTTTAATTATCTACTTCATTGTATTATTTTTTTGTTAACCAAAACAATATTTTCCTTCAAATTCTTCGTTGCGGATAAATTGTTCTTTGTGGTTTCCAAGTGAACTTAGAAAACCTTTTCTTGACTCTTCAAATTTTCATATTTCAACTATTCAAAAAAAGTGAGATCAATTAAACATATTACTAAAATAAGAAAATTTCAAATTAACAAAAATATTGTTTGAAAGTGATAATACTTACGACCACTCTATCTCTCTAAACATTTCTGTAAATCGCTACTGCACGGATCCTTGTCCTTAGACCATTTGTAAAATTATGCCCGGCCTCAACACTAATATTTTCCAATTTGTTTAATGTCTTATCCAAATTTTTGTCTTTATAGTTGTTGTTATATGTGATAGTCCCACTTCTTACTTGGGTAAATAAGGAATCCATCTTCGTAGGTTATTTACTGGATGCAGCATATAAACTATCCCTTTGCCAATAATTTTCATAACGAATTATTATCTCAATGATAAGAACTTTAGCCCTTCTCTTCCATTCTATGAGCTGACTAATATAAGGTAGAATAAACTCATCGACATGGGATTTATAATCATAACCAATTAAGTTCCCTAAAGGAAAATGTAGCAACTGTTCACCATCTGTATCTGATGAAGATGATCTCACTAGAGAGGTATGGGGGCTTTCGGGTTGATCAACTACTACTTGTTTCTTCCTTTGTGTGGCTTGATTCTATTTGTGATAAAATAAATCAATATTCAAAAAATAAATCTAAAGTGAAACGTAATTCAATATGGTAAATTATGTTGAAATAGAAGTATACCTATTGGCCTTGAATCATCTCACATGTATTGAAAAATCCTGTTGGGTCATTTCTATCAATGCCAAAGTAATCTTCATCTAAATTTATATTATTTAAAACTGATATGCCCATTACACTAGGTAAGCCACCAAGTGAGAGGGTTGGAATTCGAAATGAGGAGACAATGTTTATTGTCCCACTAGGGCCGAAGGAATTGGCATGCGTTTACCAATGTTCTTTTTTCTTGATCCTCTGGTTGGCATTTTGAATATTATTAGTGGAGGAGGGGGTGGTGCCACTATTTTTAGAGGAGGACTGTAATGTGCTTAAAATTTCAAGAAAAATCATATGAAAAACTAGAAAACTATGCAAAAACTACAAAATTAAATGAAGTACTATTCAAAACTTATACCTTTTTGTTGAGGGGTAGCTTTTCACGATGCTTAAGGTGACCTTTTGGAGTAGTAATTGGTGGCTTTTGAGTTTTCGTCTGTAGTGCCCACTTCCTTTGACACTTTTGATATTAATCATGATATCGCTGACTATATTATGGACATTATTATAGTTTTGATTTAGTATGTTGTTAGATGTCGGATCATGGATTATTATTGACTCGATTCATATATGATGCATGATGATTGTTAGAGACATTTTATATAGATGTTGACATGTTTTAGGACATGGCTATATATATATATATATATATATGGATATTGTTAGGATATGTGATATTTTGATATATTGAGTAGACCGAAAAAATTGAATTTAAAATTGATGATTATATAGTTCTTGATGAAATTGTAAGTGAAATTGTTGATTGTCCGGGCGTTGTTGTGATTCATATATATATTCATGATTTTGAAATTATATTATATTCATTTGGATGTTTTGATATGGCCATGAGGTCGAAGGAGGTATTGTGTTTTGCAAGTTAAAATATCACAACAAACATCGAGATTGGAGACCAACCACATTGGAATTCTAGATGAATTCAACAAGGTCACCATGGAAACTTGTATTGTTCATGTGTGTGCATGTTTTATTGTTGTTAGGGATTCCCATGGGGGATCACCTTTAAATGTGACCAAGGGTTATGTGTATTTATTTATTTGGTTCCTTTTTATTGGTGTTTGTATGTGTTTATTAAGTGATGTGTTCACCCTTTTTATTTAAATAAATTGTGGTACATAATGTGAGTAATCATATTGTTAAAATAAATTAACCAAATTGGGTCATAAGAAAGTAATTATTGGAGTGGTTGACTCTTGTATTAAATGTTGTAAGATATGTGTAAGCAATGTGTAAGTGATGTGTAAGAGATATGTAAGTAAAATTTGGAGTATGAAACACTTCATCTTCTTTGGAATTCAAAATTGTCCTTGGAGATTGATTTTGGAGGCTTGTGGGATAAGTTAAACTTATCCCATACCTCTTAAATTTACATGCCAACCTTACCTATGGTTGGAGGGTTTAAATCTAGCCTTCATTATGCATTTTTGTAAGTCAAGTTGTATGCTTTAATTACACTTTTCTTACATGGCTTAATTTCAATCCTTTGGGGTGTGGGCTTGTTTTGGAGTGTGTAAGTAATCTGTCATATTATTCACTTATTTATTGTACTTTGGATATTGAAGTTGGCTTATGAGTTGGAGTTGAGGATGTGTGATGGGGCATTCCACTTGGATTCACCTCATCCTCTTCTCTTCCCTCTCTATATATTCGAATTCATTTTATTGTTTGGGGGTTACACTCTTTTGGTTGTTGTACTTTTGCATACTTATTTTAGGGTGAATTCTTTTGCTATTTGGAGCTCTTGCTTTTGGAGAAAGTTGCAGACTTTTTACAAACCTGTGTTTTGTTGATCTTGGGCTATTTTGCATTGAAAGCTTGCTGGTTGGAACTTGAAACAAACTCCATTATGGAGAGGTAAGAGCTTAGCTCTTGAAAATTCTCTCCTTTTATTTGTATGCATATGTGAATGGTTGAATGGTTGAATGTGTTGTTTTATTTGTGGTTGGTTGGGTAGATGGCCTAGGGACGGTGTAGGAGAAGACTATGGGGCATTTTGTGGGAGGCATAAGTGTTTTGGGGAGGTATAAGTGTGGAGGGAGTTGGGATTTGGGTTCCACCTTACAAAGAAATAGCTTGCATTTATTTACTCATTATGGGGTGCCATAAGAGGTTGGGGAGGCGTAAGGAAATGTGATGAATAAAGGGGTACTTGGGGAGGCATAAGGGCATATCGGGGATTTGAAATGATATATATTTTGGTAGTTTTTTATCGGTGGTGATACCCATTTCCCCCTTGGGAGGCATAAGTAGCATCCCCATAGTTTTTACTCCTTTGCTTGCATGATGAATCCCGAGTATTTTGTTTTTTGTTTTGTTTCGTTGTTGCAAACTACGCTTTTTTTTGGACTGTGTTTTGAATGAGAAATATTTCTTTGTGTTGTGGAAGCCTATTGTTGCCATGAGTTGAAAAAAAACATTTCTTATTGCAATGTGGTTGGGGCTCGGGGGCCAATGAAGAAGGATGGCTTCTCCCTTTTCATTGGATGTCTTGGTTGGGTGGAGAGCGTTTCCTTTCCCCTGTTCTATTGTGACCAAATTGGAGAATGATGAAATTCATATTGTTATTCTAGAAATCGGGCAAAGGAAAAATTACAAACTTCTTGTTGTATAAAATTGATAAATTTTGAATGCAAATCAATCAAGTAAACTTAACCTTGCAATCTATCCTAAAATATTCCAAGTAAAATCCTCCATGCCTGTTTGGAAAATGGAAAAAGAATTAACGAAAATTTGAACAAAATTGGTAAGTTAAAAATACCAGTTCACTTTCTAAGTGACAGAAATATGTTTTCTCAAAACTGACCCTTTAAAATTTATCAAAATCAAATTCCTAATGTTTCTATGCAAAGAGGATGTCGAGATCTTTCCATAAAGTCCTCTTTTCCAAAAATGAGTTCCCAATCGAAATTTATGGCCTTATGAAGTTTTTACTTCATTTCGGGCTCAAAATAATCTAACTGTCAAATTTTAAATGAATAAAATATTCTTGGGCGGACCACGAGCTAAAACTTTTTTTTTTTTTTTCCAAAAAGGTGCAAAGTCATGAAGTTTCCCACCACTACGCTAATCCGCAAGCCTTCATTTTCTTAAAATGATCTAAGTCCAAAAAGTTAATTTGAAATTTTTCCTTCGTGGCCCCGCTACCCCGCAGCCAATCATTGATCAACATGTGGCTTTGTTGGGCATCGACGGAGGCTCGGATTGGTTTTAACCTTAAGCACTTTTAAAACTAAATTTGGAATTTTTTTTAAGTTTTCCCCGCAGCTCATGCCACCCATAGCTAATTAGGTGTTGCCACGTGGCTTCACGAGGCATTGGCGAGAGAGTGATCTTTTTAAGCCTTAATGCCTCAAAAAAATTGGGCAAACTTTTGAAAATTATCCCCTCCAACCTGCTAAAACCACAAATTGCACGATTGGTTGACACGTGGCATCTTCTCGCGTCGGTGAAGGTGCAGGTTCCTTTTGACCTTTTTTCCATTCCTTTTGAATAGTCAAATTTTCCAAATGTTCCTCGTGACCCACCGACCCACAACCAATAAGGAGCTGCCACGTGGCCTCCTTGGGCGTCGGCTGGAGGTGCGGGTGTAAAATTCACTTTTTCCCAAAAGGGAAAAAGCACTAAATGCCTTCCCCGCTCCACCGCCCGCATTTGGAAAATTTTTCTTCCCCGCTCCATCGGTCCACTTTTCTCCTCTAGGTAAATTTTCTCTCTGATGTCCACAAGCCCGAGTTGGGAAAAATTTTCCTCCCCAGGCCCACAGCCCACTCTTGGGAAAATTTTCACCCCAAGTTCCGCCAGATCCATAACTTGAGAAATATGAGGAGTTAGGAGGAATTCTTTATATCACCAAAAAGGTGAGGAAATTCCCTACCTAATGGGAATATTTTCAGAAGTTTTAATTGCATTAATCATGGGAAAAATCAAATTGAATCTTTAACTAAGTTTTGGGAGTGGGTAAGTAAGAATTTACTCTAATGATTTTAAATATGTATTCCTTTCCCCACTATAATTAAACCTTGCTCTTGTCTTAGATATTGTGGAATTAAATACCTTGGGTATTTAATTGTTTTGGTCCCTTAACCCTAAAATTTTAATCAGGGAATATTTAGCTAAAATGTCAATGTAATCAGTGATTAAATTAATCCCTAAGGAGATTTGAGCTAGGTGTGGATTGTAACACCCGTTAAAACATCCCACTTAGACCCAAGAAAAACCTCGGAATAGTTAGGAAATTATGGAATAATTTTTTTTGTTTAAGAGAGTCTACAACCAAAGTTACAAGACAACAATCAGAATTAACAAGTTCTAGAACAAGTCTAATCCAATAGAAAATAATTTTCTCTTATTAACCATTATTAGAGGTCGAAGGTCCCAAAATTTAGGGTTATAAATTTTAATTAGGTTCAGAGAATAATTCCTCACCATACCCACTCTCTAACAGGATTTAAAGATTCAACCTGATTTTTATCAAAATTAACACATTCAAAATTTCCCTAAATCATTCCCATTGGATAGGAAATTTCCTCACCTTTCCATTGATATAAAAAGTCCTCCTAACCCCCCATATTTTCCAAGTTATCGGCCGACGAGCCTTGGGGTGAAAATTTTCCCCAATAGCGAGCTTGCGGGGCTAGGGGAGAAAATTTTCCCCAAGGGCGGAGTCATGGGGGTGGTGGGAGACATTTTGGAAATTTTCTCACGTGGGAGAAAAGACAACTTTGCACCCATGCTTTTGTGAGTCTGCAAAGGACACGTGGTGCCTCCTAAGCCATGCGGGGAAAAGCGGGGTGGTGGGAAACATTTTAGAAAATTTCTCGCACGAGGTGAGAAGCCAACTTTGCACCAGCGACTCCCGCAAAGGACATGGCATCTACTAAGCCAACATGGGGAAAGCATGATGGCGGGAGAAAAATTATTTTAATGCCCCAAAGGGAAAAGAGGGTAACATTCACTCGCACCTCCACCGGCACCTCATGATGCCACGTGCTTGACTCTTGATTGGGTCATGTGGCCGATGAGGCGACAGGAAAATTTGAAAAATTTTCCCAAAAAATTTTCCCAAAATTTTCTGAAATGTAAAAAGTAAAAAAGGGACCCACTCCTCATGTTGAGACCTCGTGGTGCAACATGGCAACCTCTAATTGGCTTGCTTGGGCGGCGAGAGAAAAAGTAGAAAATTTTCCCAAAATTTTCCGAAGCGCTAAGTTAAAAAGGATCCACCCCTCCGCTGACACCTCGTGGTGCCACATGGAAGCCTCTCGATTAGATGTGGGCCAGTGAGTGGCAGGAAAAATTTGGAAAAATTTCCCAAAAAATTCCAAAGCTCTAAGGGAAAATTTCGGTCTTGTGGGCCCGCCAAGGAAATTTTTCCAATTATTTTTTTACGCCAAGTGAAGAAAAACTTCAGAAGGCCATAACTTTTGATAAAGAACTCGGTTTTGGGAAAACAAGGACTTTATGTAAATTTCTCAACAATATATTTACTTAGAAATCATTAAATTTTAATTTTGATAAATTTTAAGGGGTAAATTTTAAGAAAATGATCTGCAGGCTTTTACAGTGCAAACTGGTAAAAATGAACTTATTAAATTTGCTCAATTTGTTCTTGTTCCTCTCTCAACATGTCAAATAGACATGGAGAATTTTTCTTAGGTGGATTTAGGATAATTTTGTGAGGTAGATCTATTTGATTGAATTCCAATTTGAAATTTTACAATTTTGACAGCAAAATGACTGTGAAAGCTTTGAACTCGGTTTTGCTAGGTTTTGAAATATTTCCTTTAAATATTTTTGTCTAATTGGATTCGTTTAGGGAAAACTACTTCAATTTAATCGTTTAGTTTTTATTTCATTGTTGTAGGTTCTGGTCTGTGCATTTTGGGTTAAATAATTTCTAGTTTGATAATACAAAATAGAGATCAAATTTTAAAGGGTTTATTTGCCATTTTCTTCTTCCAAGTATTATAATACGTTCCAATTCTAATCTAATACATTTATTTGATTCAATTCAACTATTCAAAAGCTAAAATACATCTCTGATTTCCAATTTTCACATATTTCAAAGGACAAAGTATTACACTTCCTTTATATGCATTTCTTCCTTTCAAACAGAGATTACAACTACATTTAAAAGATCGATTCAATACCATAGTGCAATTTGAGAAAGGTAATACATCATTTATTGATTTCAAAAGACAACTTTATAACATCCTTCTTTTATTCTTTGAATGCAATTTCTTTCACATTCTTTTAAACAAAACAAGTTTATCTCTTTTATATTTCACTTTGCAACTTTCAAAATCAACACAATGTGTGTCTTTCCATTACAAAACATTTACAAGTTCATCCACTTCAAGTGGGAAAGGTTACAATAAAATTTATCTCAACAAGGGACTGTCAAACTATCTTTTTCTCAGCTCTAGAACAACAACATGTAGATTTCTCATTCTTCTAATTGTGATCACAAAAGAGTAGGGGAAAGGCAAACACTCTCCACCCAACCAAGACATCCAATGAAAAGGAGAATCCCTCCTTCTTCATTGGACCCGAGCCCCAACCACAATGCAATAAAATATGTGATCCAACTCATGGCAACAATAGGCTTCCACAAACACACAAGCAACACTTTCACAATAAAACACAGTCCCAAAAAATGAATGTAGTTTACAACTACATTAAAACATGACAAACAATACTAAGGCTTTATCAAGCAAGCCAAAGGAGCAAGAAACTATGGGGGATTCTTCTTATACCTCCCAAAGGGGAAATGGGTATCACCACCTGAATTACAAACCACCAAAATATAGTATATCAAAACTCATTCCTTATTCCTTATTCCTGCCTTATGCCTCCCCAACCTCTTATGGCACCCCATAACGAGTAAATAAATGCAAGCTATTTATTTGTAAGGTAGAACCCAAATTCCAACTCCCTCCTCCCTTATACCTCCCTAAAACACACTTGTGCCTCCGAAAAAAATAAACTCCACACAGTCTTCTCCTACACCATTCCTAGGCCATCTACCCAACAGCCCAAAAACATGCCAAAACATTCACACATTAACATTTTAATAAAAAAAACAAAAAAATAAGCATTTCAAGAGCCAAGCTCCTACCTCTCCATGATGGAGTTGTTCCAAGTTCCAAAACAACAAGCTTTATCCCAATGCCAAAGCAATCCAAATCAGCCAAGCACAAGCATGCAAAAATCTTCCAAAAACTTCTTCAAAGCAAGAGCTCCCAAAAACAACAAAATAATTCACCCAAGAATGAAGTCTCCAAAGTGAAGCAACCCAAAACAAGGAAAGGAGTTCAAATTTTATAGAAGAGGAAGAGAAAAGGATGAGGTGGATCCATGTAGGATGCCACATCACACATCCTCAACCCAACCCAAAATTCAACTTCATTCTCCAATGCACAATAAATAGGTGGGTGAAAATATGACAAGTTTACTTACACACTCAAATCCAACCCACACCCCAAAGGACTGAAATTAAATCATGTAAGAAAAGTGCAATTAAAACCTACAATTTGCCTTCTCAAAAACATTATAAAAGTCTAATTTCAACTCTCCAACCATAGGTATGGTTGGTAAATAAATTTAAGAGGTATGGGACAAGTTTAACTTGTCCCACAAGCCTCCAAAATCAGCCTCCAAGGACAAATTCAATTTCCAAGAAGGTGGAGTGTTTCACACTCAAAAGTTAACTTACACATCTCTTACAACACTTTAAATCAAGGCCAACAACTCTATTAATTACTTTCTCATGATATATTTTAATTAATTAATATTAACAACATGCTTACCCACAATATTAATACAACATTTAATAAATAAAGAAAGGGGCAAATGCATCACAAAATAAACACATGCAACATTAAACAAAAGGGTCAAATAAATAAATACACATAACCCCTTGGTCACATTTAAAGGTGATCCCCCATGGGAATCCCTAACACACACAAACATGCACAAAAAAACTAGTTGCCATGGTGACCTTGTTGAATTCATCTAGAATTCTAATGTGGTTGGTCTCCAATCCCTCGATGTTTGTTGTGATATTTTAACCTGCAAAACACAAATACCTCCTTCGGCCTTGTGGCCATATCAAAACATCCAAAATAATATAAATATAATTCCCAAAATCATTTAGATATATGAATCACAACAACATCAAAGCAATCTAACAATATCATTTATAGTTTTATCAAAATTATATCATCATCCAATAATTTCCATTTATAGGTCTACTTACAATATCCAAAATGCCTCTAATAATCATCATGCATCATAATTGAATCAAGTCAACAATAATCCATGATCTAACATCTATCATCATACTATAATAAGGTCCATAATCAAGTCCATAATATAATCAACAATATCATGATTAGTATCAAAAAGGTGTCAAAGGGAAGTGGGCACTACATGGAATTATTACACTTGTTGCTTTATAATGTGGAATTAGTAGTTATTATAATGGGAAAATTTATCAGATTGAATTTAATTGTCCTTGAGAGTTTGGTTGTTAACACTTTAAAAAAATTATTCCATAATTTTGTAACTAAACCTAGGTTGTTCATGGGTCTCTAGGGAGATTTTAACGAGTTTATAGTCATTTTTGGGATTGCTAAGTTGGTTGTTGAGAAGACACAAATGCATGTGATCAAACTAAGTGAGTTGGGGAAGATGGTTGACTTTGAGAAGCACGCGTATGGTCCAAATTCCCTACAATGTCATCAACATACGATTGTATGTCAATTCAATATGGTAAAATTTAAATGGGAAAATGAAAATAAAAATTTGGAATTTGTAAATAATACATGTAAGGGTATTACTTCTCTGGTGTTTAATGAATTCAAATGGTTAGGGGTTCAAAGATGAGTGAGCTTCCATTTCAGATTGTGAATCTCACATGCCTCAGTGTGTTGTTGGCCTCTTCCTCTTGATGCCACCTTTTTTCAGGGAAGGGCCTCCATAAATCTTCTTTGCAAATAGTAAATAGTTAATACCTATTGTCATTCTAATGTTGAAATACAAACTTTATAGTTTATACCTGTTGTTCTTCAAATGGAATTGACAAATTCATCAACGCCTTGTCTCATGCAAGTGGGAATTGGTTTGTCTTTTAAATTTAAAAGAGCCTCATAATAAAGGAAAAGGAGATAGTTTGTGGTGTAAATGACTGGGTTTTTGAAAGCTTTGCATTTGTAATGTCAGTTCTTTTTTTTTTGACAAAAAGGTGCACAAATCAAATTTTTGCTTTGTGATAGTTGCAACAATGTATGCAATGGCCCAGTTTGGTATATCTATTTGTCGACCCTACAAAACTATTCTAGATTGAAAGAAGGAAATCATAGCAGAAATAAAGTGGTGTGTAATTCCTTACGTATCCACACCACGTATGGATTTATTGACATGAGCTGCAAATGCCAAAAAAATAGTTGGAATTATTATAAATTTAAATTGTATCAAAATCAAAAACTAAATACAAAATGACGAATGAAAACAATTTACACTTACAATCAACATGGAAACCGAAATTCGATTTGAGATATTTCTTATCGTCTTCAATAAGTGTTGCCTTTGTTGTAACAATGGGTAAATTTTTGAATGGGACGCCTATAAACCAATGAATATCAGTTGGGTCGATACCAAATTGAAACAATTGGTTGTCTTCCACAAGAACATTAAATAATTTGTCCTTTGTATTGTCCAAGGAGAGAAGGTAGTTCAAAATATCTTGGTCTGTTTCAAATGGGGCATCTTAATGAGCCCACCAAACTCACATGCATCAATCAAATCCTTGTATTCCGAAGTCATTTGTAAAACAATCTGGATGTGGGGGCACAAAGGATTCCTGTAGAGTATCTTGCTCATGGATAGGGCTTGTGGGTTGACTGGATTTTCCTCTTGATTTTTGTCTTGAGCTTGGGATGCACTTGTAGTCGCCATTGTAGTTGTCCTTGAGCTTGATTGTACTTTACCTAGATAATGGATTCATGTATATAAGAAAATTCAAGATTCGGAAAGTGTAAACGTGAAAATGACTGACGGGAGGGTATTTATAGGACAAAACTAGGGTTTTGAATCCTCGTTGATGTGCATCAATGAGTCTTGTTAACACACATCAACGAGCCTTGTTCATGCACATCAACGAGCCTCATTGATGTGCATCAATGAGCCTTGTTAATACACATTAATGAGACTTGTTAACGTGCATCAACCACGCGTCAATGTCTACAACTCTAATTTTGTGAACCACGAAGCTAAAAATAGAAGAACCTTGTTAAATCACTAACCAAACAATTATTCCAATTTAGAGGAAAACAAGGAGACTTGGTGATCAAGGAAAGTCTATTTTTGATAAAGGCACATGCAGATCGAAGATGAAAAGACATGCATAGATCGAGCTATTAATATGATTAAAGCAAGTTCTATTTATAGGATAGTTTGTTATTAGTTGTTTTAAAACATGCATGTAGTCTATTTTGGGCACGCCTATTATTAGGAGAGTGCATGGGTGGTGAAGGGAAATTCCCCACCCCTATATATATATATATATATATATATATATATATATATATATATATATATCTTTGTTGCATGACATAATTTTAGCAGATCTTTACCAGAGAGAAGTCTTTAACTATCACTTGTGGATTCATTATGGTCTAGGATTTGATACTTGCGTATGTTCCAAGCGTATTGGTACATTGATCAACATGTATTCAACTTCTGTGATGTAATAATTTTGTTATAATGGATTATGGATTATGGAGGATGGATTATGATTATTGATATGTCTGAATATGGATATTTTATGGTGCAATTGGTATTATTTATTGTCTAATATGTTATGTTTCCTTACTATGTTTGTTTCCAATTAAATGTATGAAATCATTTAGTATAAATGAATGATTACTTGGTTAAATATCATCATGAATATGCATGCTAACATCTTTTCAAGAAAATATAAAGGAGGGACTTGATAACTACGTGTGCTTCGAGTGAGCATTCAAACCTATATAAATGAGGTGCCAACACGTATAACATTTAGGTTAAAAAAAAGACTACAATAGAGCTACCTAAAAACCTTTTTATTTCACAATTTTTTAATGTTTTAGACTTATATAAGTTTCCAGTCATGATAAAAATGTAGTGGAGGAGGAAGAAATAAAGTGTGAGTAGCGGATGTCGAAGAAGAAAAGAAAATGGTAACACATGTCTTAGACCAAAAGACAATCATTGCTTTAGACATAGTAGCTACAACAGACAGATATTTGGTGTGGTGGGAAAATTTACAACATGAAGAAAATACTTGGATTCCTAAGTGGGAGTTGAAAAATATTGATAATTGAAATTTGGATGAATCCCATCAATTAAATTTACAGGAGCCGAATTCTTTTTAACTATAGGAGAATGATGCGAGATCATAACTTATGAAGGCCATAACTTTTGATTAGTTGGTTGGATCGTCTTGAAATTTTCCAGGGTGGTAGATCTTGATTAGTAATATGCCATGAATTTATTTTTTTGTAAATTTTATTTCCAATTTTGCATATTTTTAAGGCCAGATTATTTCATCTTGTGGTCTAAAATTGGCTCCAAACCTTTTTTTTACTTTTGTCTAGAACTTAAAATTGTAATAACTTTTGATATTCTTTATATTATAATCCTAAAGTTTACATAAGATTTCCATTATAAAGACATATTTTTACAAAATATTTGGGACCCATTCGAGGTGTTTTATTAGTAGGTAATTTTTGGCATTTTAAAGTTTTTTAGAGATAATGTGAAATAAAAGGAAGATTGTAATGATGTAAAAGAATAGTGTGCATTGTGGAATGAGAAGAATTTTTTTAAGCTTATTTTTATTTTGTAAACATCTTGTGTGTGTTTTTGAGGTATTTCAACCCTTTACAACTCGATCCACATCAGTCCTCCAACTCTAATTTCAAATCAATATATGTGTGGTTTTTATGCTTTACTTGGGTTATCATTTCTTAGATAAATCATCTATAGAACCTTATATAAGTAAGAAAACACTACCTCATTTTCTACCATATTCTCTCAAGGAAATTCCCTAGAGAAATCACTTTATACACTTGCAAAAAGAACCCAAATCTCCCCAATATTGCATTATCAGATTTGAAGTCATTAAGGAAGCACCTACATTAGCTCTTAAGATACAAACTAGGTCATTTCAGCCATATATCTTATCCACAAGAACTCAAACATTTTCTCTCTAAGTTTTTTTAGTAAGATCCAAGTCAAAACAAACATGGTCAAAAGAATTACCAAATTTAATTGATCTATTTAGATATTACATACTAGGTGGAGAATGATATGAAATTTTCAACCTCTTTAGAGTAGTGCAAACTTTGAAAGTGTATGGGGGCTCCCAAAACCTTCTACTATATGTCTTGTAGAAATTTTCATCCATGGCTAGATTTTAAGGTAAAGTATAATCCATTAAAAAAACCTCATTATGTGTGTGATAAATAATCTTTAAGTTCTATTAGACTCGGTTTGTCAAAAACATACCTATACCATGTACACTTCACAAATTCTTCTAACAATATTTTGGAATCACTAAACAAGTTATTTAGATCTAAGTTGAACTGCACCAAGATGACATTGAAACAAAGATTATATGATTTGAATATGGAAAAAGACCAAAAAATGAAAAATGGAAAATCATATATATATATATATATATATATATATATATATATAAGTTCCATTCTCTATTAAATTAATTAATTGATATTAACAAGAAAATAATATATGATGATGATGAGAAAGAAATCCTTCTCAAAAGCATGCCCAAGATTTTCTCTAGTATGATTTTTACTATAAAAAGTTTTAAATCAATTTAGAATGGGTGATTAACACCTTTATTGATAATGATAAGGAAATCCAAGTAAAAGTTTTGAAGTTAAAAGAGCCGTGATATATGTATAGAACAAGGAAAGTACATCTTTAAAGAAAAGAAAAGAAAATTCAAAACCTAATCCTCATTGTATAAATTATGAAGTAAATGATTAAGAAGTTTATTATGTGAATTAGTCTTTAATGAATTCCAAACCAAAAACATCATGGGCAACATTAACTCATCTTTGACATGTTCCTTAAATCATAACTTCAAATTTGACTTAAAAACATCATTTTAATTTTACCTTAAAAGTGAGAATTAAATCATGAATAAAACACAACTTCAAAGAAGACTTTAATGTTGTCTTTACATCCATTATGAGATTCCACTTTAGTTTTAAAGTTGAATACAACATTAATTGACACATTACGACTGAATTTAATTGTGACATTAAATAAAACTATAATGCATCACTAAATATAATTTTAAAAATCACAAGTTATTAAAATTCTTCTATCAACGTTTCAATATCAAGCACCATAATTTTGTTTCAAAAAAGTATATACACATTTTATGAATAAACAATACATTGAATTGAGAGAAAAAAATTTATTCGTTTAAATTGAAAATTCTTTTAATTATTATTTTCAAATCTAAAAATAAAATAAACTTTAGAGAATATAAATATAGAAGTGATTGATAAAACACTGCACACTAATTATTTCTCTATAGTAATAGATAATAAATGGATAAAATGCTAGAGGAGGTCCCTTTCTTAACAAATTCAGAAAGAGGCCACATGATACAAATTGTAAAGTTAAGTGGGTGGATGCCACAAGACGAGAATCTTAGTGTTGAGAATACCAAAACTAAGTGGACGAAAACACATTAGAGGACAAGAATCCCAAAGTTTAAATGTATCCGTTCTCCTTAACATAAATATAAGAGCAATTCATAAGGCACTTTATACTTCCCTTCCTCCCATATAGTAATAATAAAATAATTAAGGGCTAATCCCCGTGCTAAGTCTTGAGGACATTAGGGAGAGAATCTCAATACTATTTCTAAATATAATGTTTAAATATTATTTATCCACAGTAAAGTTGTATTTAACAATCCAGTAACATTAAAAAGGACTAACTACTAGTATGTACACCTTTTTTTCAGTTTGATGTTTTGATTATTTTGGTACTCTATTAAAATTCAGTTCAACAATTAACTAACTAAATCATAAATGTTTATTCTTTATATAATATAAAATGTTGTCCATAAATTGTGTATATATTATTAGTGACGAAAATGGAAATGTGTGAGAACATAAGAAAAGCCTTAGCAAAGTTGAAGTTTTCTATAACTCCAAACACCATCTCTTTTCTCACACAAATTAGTGTGAATCTGCTTGTGATCTACACTAGAGTGATAATACTAATGATTTTAATCATCCTGATAGTCCGAATCATTCAAATGATAATAGTAATTATTTTAATCACGGGGTGATTTTCCCTTGCATGATGAAATCGAATCGTCATGGTTATGAGAAAGTGGCATATGTATGTCCATATTCTCCTCTTCATCGTCAGAAAATGGTGGCAATTCAACTCCCCACAAGTATCTTTTTTTCTTAGTAGTAACAGGAGGTTCTTCACCAGCCAAATTAATTGCATCATCATTCGCCCTCTCCACCACAGTTTTACTCACCAAATAATCTGGATACCCTTCGCGGACGGAACTTTCTCCATCGCCAACACAGAGTTCGGGTATGTATGGGTATTTTTCTTTATCGGGTCGGGTTATAAGCATGGGTACATTTCTGTTTCTTGTTGAGGACTGAGGACCGACATTAATGGAAGCTTCTACAGCAGGTTTGGACTTGAGCCATTCTGGTTCCTCAGGATCATAATCATACACATTTCCGTCCTTGACGAGCTTCACAGTGGTTCTTCTCCACCTGGTCTTACCAGTCATGTTCTCTGATTTTTTATGTTGAAAAACTAAATGGGGTTCCTCGGGAGTTGGAAACAATGTGTCCACCACGCTTTCTATTTGTTCCGGATTCAATCTTCCTCTTAATCCCATAACAGTTTGGGCTTCCTTCCTGTAAACTTCGTTGTCCTTTAAAATCTTTGCAATTTGCCTCCTTTGTTCTTCATCCATGCCAGACATTTTGATTATGAAAGAGCTCTCTCACTCTAATGAAAATGGTGAATATTTTCCTTTCGAGAGTTCGGCGAATGTCTGAGTATGTTTTGGTTTGTTTCTTGTGTGCGCAAGAAGCCCTCATTTTATACGAATGGAATCGACAAATTTTAAGAGGTGTTTCGTTTCGCGGTGACCCATCATTTACAAAGAGTTCTTATTTAAATATTGTAAATTAGGTTTCTTTTAATAGTTTTTAATTGATCGAAAGCATAATTACTTTAATAAATTTAAAATATTAAACAATACAATATTGTTATAATTTAAGGTGGATGGTTAGCATTTAAGGATAAATTTCCACACCAAAAGAAAGATATACACTTCAAAAAAAAAATGTAAGTGGTAAAACAAAGATTATATAGAAAATGTGAGAGCAAAAACATGCAATGCACATTGATTATTCACCAATACGGAGCAAGGATTAATATAAAATTGAAGAATGCATGAACTTCCTATTGATTGCATGTAGGAACAGGAGGTTACAAAACATATGTTGGAAAAATGTAATAGATACCTACACTAAATTATTACCTACCCATACAACTATATGAGTTCTAATCAAACTAACATTCCCCGTTATTACATTATTTTTTACAAATGTAATCCGTAAAGCAATCCAAACTTCACATTTCCAAGGGATTTGTTGAGTACATTAGCGATATGTGCATCTTGATAGTACTTTGAGATGGATGTGGTGGTTTAAGACTTGCTCTCGAATGTAGTGACATTTGTCCTCAATATGCCTGGCTCTTTCATGCAAAATAAGATTCTTCACAAGCTTCAACACACCCTAATAGTCACAATGAATAATAGGTGGCCTCTCTTCATGAATGTTCAAATTAGCCGAATGTAATGTAACGTAACCATATTGCCTCATACACGACTCCATGTGCGACACGATAATCTACTAAGTGGATGAACGAGAAACAACATTTTTCTTCTTCTCGATCCACAATATCAGTCCAGATCCAAGATGAAATATGTATCCACGACATTGAATTTCTATCATCAAATGATCCAACATAGTCCAAGTGGGTGTATCCTTATAAGAAGAACTGAGTGTTCTTCTTGTATTCCGTAGTATTTTCAATTGTGTCTCGGACATATCTCAAAACAGAGCTTTGCATGCAACCCAGTGACACTTCTTTATTGCATGAATCTCGAGAGATAGCTCACAACAAAACATATGTCTGTCTGGTGTAGGTCAAGTAGATGAGACTCCCAATGAGCTATCTGTAGAGAGTTGCATCCACTTGAGGTGATTCCTAGAATCAAGAGAGTTGTAAACCTTTCTCCATTGGTGTTGAAAGAGGTTTACAATCTAACATTTTATATTTTTCCAGGAGTGTCTTGGCATATCTTACATGGAAACAAATATGTAATTGTTTTACCAATATCTTCAAGCCAAGACAGTCATGGAGTAGCCACAAGTCATTCATGGTGAAGGATCTTTTGATTTCATTCTTCACAATATAAACCTAATCTTCTATACTTCTAGTGATAACAAGATTATCCATATACAAAAAAAGAATGACAATATCTATTCCCACCTTCTTTATGTACAATTTACAATGTGAGGGGCTATGAGTGAAACCATGTTGTAAAACGTGATCATTTATCTTGATGTATCAATTCCCTTGGAGCTTGTTTCAGTCCAATAAAGAGATTTGATGAGACACCATACCTTTTTAGGATTATTTTCATCAACAAATCCTTCTAACTAGGTCATGTATAGTTCTTCTTTGAGATCACCATTGAGGAAAGAACTCTTGACATCCATCTGTTGAAATTTCTTTCCATACTTTGCTATCGCTCGGTGCACATACAACCCTAATAGTCTTGATCTTCACAAAGGGTGCAAGGGTTTAGTCATATTCAATGCCTTCATTCTGAGCATATTTTTTTTTGCTACAAGTCATGCTTTGTGTTGCTCAATGGATCCATCTCCTTTATATTTAGTTTTGAAAACCCATTTGCAACCTATCGATATCTTTCAGGTAGGCGGATCAAAAAATTTCCATGTCTCATTTTGTATGAGTGAATCATGCTCAAAGATCATAGATTTCTTCCATTAAGGTTGAACTTGTGCTATTTGAACATTATCATGTTAAGAGATATCAACTACTATACTCATGAGTGCAAAATTTACCTAATTTCTTGTTCGACTCCTTGTTTTGACTCGAAAAAATTTCTCAAAAGATATTTTTGAACCCACTTTGGATGAGAACTCAAGCTAATATGAAGAACTTCTTAATGGATCTATGGTAACATTTTCTAATTGTCCAATATCAACATATAGATCCCCATGCAGCTCATATTTTCTCGTGAGAAGTATCCTCTTGCTCATCATCCGACTCGAGTGCAATTGGTTAGATGTGGTTGATGTTGATTATTTTTTCTGCATCACTGAGTCAAATGATGACTCATTAAAAACCACATCTTGACTTTCATATATTTTATTTATCTTGGGATCTATGAGACGGTATGCTTTCGAGGTACTGCTTTATCCCAATAGGATGCACGATAGTGTTTTTGGCTCTATCTTCTTCATCTATTGAGCTAGAACATGCATATATGTTGTGAAACAAAATACTCATAGTTGAGAAATTGATGGATCTCTACCACTCCATACCTCTTTTGGTTTTTGTCATGTAGAATCTTCGTTGGTACCTGTTGAGAAGATATATGAAAATTTGTAATGCTTATGCCCAATATCATTCATTTAGCTTTGTTGTTGACAGCATGCAACAAGCCATCTCCATTACAATGTAATTACATCACTCAATAACAACATTCTATTGTGGAGTGTAGGGAGCAATAAAAAAAATTTGATGCCTTATTAGCTTAGAAATTCCAAGAACATATTTGACGTGAATCCCACCCTCAATCTGAGTGGAGTAGAATAATAGGTTGGTCGATCTCTTTTACCACACACTCATAGAATATTTGGAAATGATGAAAGGCCTCACTCTTTTGCTTTAGGAAGAAACCCATGTCTTCCAAGAGTATTCATCCAAGAGCGAGTTGGATGTAATTGTATCCTAAAAATGAAGTAGGTAATGGTTTAAGAAGATCGGTATGAATAACTCAGTAGACATTTCTTAGCATGGAAGGTGCTTTTCTTGAATGGATCCCTTTGTTGTTGTGCAAGGAATATGAAAACTTGGGAAGCCTATGTACCGTCACCTCAAAATGAGCTAAGTATAAAGATCCAATAGAGAGATGTCCATAATAGTAGTGCCGAGGGTAGTAGACTCAATCAGAGTAGGAAGATAGAGCTACTACAGAAGATGAAACAACATCTGAAGAAAATAATTTATCTTTCAAAAATGCTCTTGCAAGAACCGTACCTTGTCGTGAGATCAAGAAGGATTTGATGCCATTATCAACAAGAAACTCCACCTTCAGATGATGATTCAAAAGTTGACTGACTGATAAGAGATTGGATGTTAATCCGAAACATATAATACCTTTGTGAGTGTACATTTGCATGTTCTAAGAGGAATGGTGACTTGGCCTATTCCTTCTACAACATACTCTTTATCGTCAGCGATCCTAACCCGATCTCTAGTGGGTTGGTCTCTAAGAAAATAAAATAGATTCTTGTTTACTCGACATGTGCTTACTCTTTGTCTATCAACCAAAAATTCATCATGGGTTGTGAGGTCTAGGAGACGAACACAACATTTGTATGTGCACCACAATTGGCTTCTTTAAGTATATCCTCATTAGATCCATCATCTTGTTGATTTACAAGATGTCCATTTTTATTTTTCCGTCAGGAAATTTTTTTATTTCGTAGAATTATTGCACCCTAATGTGCTTTCTCGACTAGAAGATCCTTATTTTAAGCCATTATATCAGCAGCTTTCCATGTCATAGGTGTTGGTTTGATAGATGTGACACCACCTCTTTGAATGTAGAGACTTTTGTTGTTGTGTAGACTGTTGTTGTTTTTTTCTATGAATGTTTCATTAGGGGTACCTTGTGGAACTTCCACGACCATGTTGCAGATTAGAGATAAGAGCTTTGTCATGCAACTCAACCTAAACCGAGTTGATGGCCTCTTCTTTTTGGAGAAGGTTCACGAAATCTTCAAATGATATGCGCTTGGAGATGTTTAGTGTCAAGATAAACACTTTGAATTAGTAAGGAATTTATCTCAATGTGATCGAGACCAAGATCTAGTCCTCAACCATCTCAACAAGTGCTAACGATTCCTGTTCAAAGCTCAACCACTCAACATAACAATTCATCGACTTTATCATCATACCCCACGTAAAGGGTGTGAAGCTTTAAATGTAGATGGAGGATCATCATCTGATTTTTTTCTCATAAATGGTCTCCAATTTATCCAATGTTGTCTTTACGATCATTTCATCCTAGACATGCGGTTATACATCATCAGGTGATGCTTAACACAATAACCATCAAGAATTTATCATCAACCTTTTCATGCTTTAGCGAAGCATCGGGTCCAATAGAACTAGCACGACCTTGTGATGATGCCCGATAGTCCCTCAAACTAAAGGATGGTGCGCATCTTCATTTTCTAGGTGACATAGCTCAACCCTTTGAGAATTTGGGTGTCGGAAAAAAGCAATTTTGTCAAGCACACATTGCAAAAAATATTTTATTACTTTATGGGATATGATTACAAGGATTTTGACTTACTCGTGAGAGAATCAAGCTTTGATATGAGCTCAATAGTCATGAGCCGAGAGATGAGGAAGTTTCTTGGGGTGATTAACCTTGTCTTCAAAGTCTGCGTCATATATGGCTTTGATTTCTTCTCATATTTTATTTTCTTGGTAGCACATGTTCAACAAGAAATGTTCCAAATGTCCCGTTGAGCAAGTGCCACACATACCAAACAAAAAAATTGGTTTTTCTACCTATGTAAGGCTCCACTTCCTATCTCGTACTCACTGACTGACCGTCAATGGAACACATTATCTCACTCCAAACATCACAATTTACTGATTTCCCTTAGGGTCGGTTAGTGTAGGGTCCACAACATAACATATAACTACATCACTAACACAATGGTGATTCACACACATTAACCATAGCGTCTTATGCATGGTATATATACAAGGTATAACATAATCATTACTTTTACGGGTTACGAGACATCACATTACCACATTCTACACCCAAAGTGCAATCACTGTACATTAGGGATCATACACCCACCATATGCCCCTAAATCATGACATGAACCATCACATTTTTTCATGAATTATACGTATGAGGAACACAATGTATAACCTTACAACATATAGTCAATTCCAATTACAACATGGTGACACACACAATTCATCACAACACGGTGACGACATCATGATAAAATCCAATTCACTTTACAACAATTTTGTCATGCAATACCTCAATACACCTTCATATCACATAATGCCCAAAATTCTCCAATACTCTGCAATCCACAATAACATGCTTTTTCACACACAATAAGGTGGTACATCACACATGGACTCTTCATAGAATCTATGAAAAGGAGAGAGAATAATCTCATCACAAGCACATCAACATGGTAACAAATATGCACTAAGTAACATACACAACATGTGTGTTCAAAATATCACAATTACGACATACTTCACATCACACTTATATCACATTACTCTTCCAATATCCACCACCATCATGTAACACCATCACAACTCCAATCTTCCCTAGAGGTTCAAGAGCATGAACCTCTACTTTGATACCAAGTGTAACACCCACATTTTACACACACAAATACAACAGTAAAATACTAGGATAATTTTTTTGACTTACATTGCTCACTACACAATGCCACAAAGGCTCCAAGTAAGGAAAACTCCATAACACATACGACACTTACATAAGCCATCGACCCACATAGACACATGAAAACACCATATACATGTCGATGCCACACCTTCCCCAATGAACGAATGCTAGCAATAACCCAACCACAAGAAAAGGGACTCAAGGATTGGCAACCCCACAACACATCATTTCCATGATTACATCTTAGTTATGATTAACATTCTAGGAACATTTTTATACAAGGATGATTTTATCCATTTTCCACATACAGATTCTACAATTCATTTCACATTCAACTTATTGTTCAACCATTTAAGTTTTCTCTTTATCCCTTATGACAATCTCCATAACTTACATAATTAAATTCCATATTTCCAATTACCTACAAAGTTCCTAATTCTCTCGTTCTTATGCTAAAGGTTTGTTTTCTCAAAATATGTTTAGTTGACATTTAATTTTACCCTCATTATGCAAGGGGACCAACCAGAAGTTGTCGAGGGAAAAATAATACACATCAAAGGAGGTGAAGGTTCAAGTTTCTCTTTCCTATAAAATTCCTTCCATTCAAGCACATTTTTTTGTACTATGGTTGTTTTAGTATCAATCTTAGTTTGATTCGGTTAAGCATTTACAAGACATAATTTTATTTTATCTTATTTTTAGTGAACTCTAAACTGGCTCAAAGGCCTAGTCCCACCAAGAATCAATTTGTATCCATTATTAACAAAAATTCAATGCCTAAATCATCCATAAGGACTTCAAGTGAATTTTTGTTCCTAAACCATTATCACACATACTATTGTTTCTCATTTCATTTACAATGTTTGCTAGGTCTCTTTTTTTGGGTGTCACTTTATAACATAAAGAGTTACGAAAGTACTTATTTACCATTTTGAATAAGTATATGATTGGAAGCATTATAACTACACACGAATCCCAAGTTAACCTCCTAATAAACGAGGTTTGGTTTAATTCCAACTGCACCTAATGATCTACGCCTCAACTATATATGAGTTTAAGGCAAGAGGACATATTTATGCTAAACCACCTTCAAGAAAAGACCAAGGTGATATGTTGATAGAAACCAAGGTAACACATTTAATCTGAGGAACTAAGGAGTTCATTAACAAGAGTTTAAGACCTAGAACAAGTATTTCACGATCTCCAATTATGTCGTTTGGATCCAATAGGGAATTCATTCACTGATGAAGTTAATTTCTAGATCTAATCATGTAAGACCTAGAAATCCAAAAAGGATACTAAGGGAGTATTAGCTCTATTTACCCCACAGATGGTAAGGTTACACTACATAGTCATTGCTTCGAACAAGGACTCATAAGGTGACTTCCAAGGCGGTCTTGACCACTCAACATGGTGTCGGGCCTGAAGAGAGGACATTCTCCTCATGGTTACCAAAACTAGAAGGAAACCACATACTCCGGATAAAGTTGGACCATGTCATTCCTAAAAGATGGGTTCACGAAAATGTCGCTAAACATAATGACTATGACGGTAAACTTCAACTAGGGGTTTTATTTACCTAACCTAGGAGGCGCCATCGAGTACAAGGTTTAAGTTTATTCTATGGTTTCAATTTTTTCCACGCTACGAAGGATCACACACATTAAGACAAGTTATGCAAAGATCTTATACTAGGGTTGAGTTTTTCAATTAAATCTCTTTATTACATTTACAAGGTAGGAATACAACAATAAATAATTAATCACGATAAATAAAAATGCCCCAATCATTAACTTCAAATTCATTTAAAATATATATATATATATATGTATATAACTATATATTATATATTATATATATATATATATATATATATATATAATATATATCAAACCCTTTTACCATACACAACTACGAATCAAATCAAACCTATGATTAAATGCACATTTCGTAGCATGAGACTACATTATACATATATTCATTTTACAATGACCTATAAAAATTACAATAATAAATAATGAATTACACATCGCCCTTTCGCCATCTTTCTTGCATCCTGAAAAACCATGTGAGCATGAAATCAGTGATAAATCACTGGCATGGAATCCACCCTAATATAACATAATTAATGTCTTTAGTTTCCCATTTACATGTAATAATAATTAAAATTTGCATTTGAAAGAAAAGGTTTAGAAACATGTATTCAGTTCATTTCATTTCACTTCACTTCATAACCAAGGAAAGAGAAAGAGAAAGGAAGAGAGAGAAACACCATTTTGTCAAAAATTCTATTTCACACAAGTTACACTATAGAGTTTTCAAACAATTATTTACATGTGTACAAATTTTCCACGGTGGTTTGGCGACCCGAAAGGGGTCCTACAACTTTATTTTTACATTTTCCTACTGGCTACAAAAACATTCAATTTAGACTCGAGGCGAAGAAACCAATTTAAAATGTTTTCCACTAATGAGCAAACACACCATGGGTAAGTTTCTACGTGTCCTACTATACACTAAGAATTCATAGGAACTAATGGAATTGACAAATGATGAATAGTTTACGATTGGCGGCTAGTTTTCCAAGGCCATTGGTCATAATTGGCCTAGTTGTCAATGATCAAAAGTTAGCTTGAGGGATCAAAAACCACGTCTAAAACTAACATTCGATGGATGAACGAGCAACGAGAAACTTCCTACAAATTCCCCTATATATGGAGAATTCATCGATTTTAAGGGACTAAGAAACTAGCAAATGGTTTTCAAACGACAACATGTTTTTGGAGCCACTTTGTCGTAATTGGTCTAATTTAACCTAGTCAAACTAAGACCAAAGACCTACAAAATGAATTTTACAAACTATAAAGAAAGTGTTTTTCCTCAAACTGAAGGTTCTAGGAAATTTTTCTAGTAAAAATACTAGAGGTTTACGAAGGCGGATAAGCATTTTGTTGTCTAGGATTCAAATGGCAAGCTGATATGAAACCCAACTTCTCAAATTTAGCAGCATCCTACAACTACAAAATGATGTAACAGGGCTCCTATAAGGGCGTCAAAAATATTACAGATGATCACTCAAGGTAGATTCAAGGAATGAAGTGACTCCTCACATAATAAGGTACACATAGGAAGCTTAACCTCCCCTTTCCGTAGTTACGAAGGTTGTTTTGTGAGTCTCTAAAATCACAATCTATCTATTTAAACAAGGGCGGTCAAATCATTTACAGGGAACTCAACTTCAACCTATCAATAAAAAGGGTATAGTAGCAATCTAGTTTGGTTGCGATGTTTTCTAGATCATCACAAAGTGAGGGTTTAAATTTATTGTCTACCAAGTAATATTGGATCCTGTAAGTTATGATATAATGTTTTACTATTTTTAAAACAAGTTTATTTAATACAATATAATATACAAAAATCCTTTAGTTTTAAATTTCATTTTGTTGCAAAAGAAAAAATAAAGAACATAAATTATGAGAGATGAGGAGAGATGAACCATGCCTAGAGGAGGAACGAATCTGATCGAAATTACGGGATTTGGTTCTGAATCTCTAATGGACATTTCGTCAAGTAGTTTACATGTGTCCTCAATTCCACCCTTATGCATTTGATAGAAATATTCGATACCCATTCCACGAAATGATTTGAGCATTCTCTATAATGATCGCGGCCTGACAGATAACGTTGGCCATAAAACCCCTCCTCTACATGAGCCTATAGAGTCTAAAATATTCCTCTAACTTCCCCATTTTACAATAACCATCCAAAAGAGTAATATATGTCATAATATAAGCCTCAAGGACTGATTCTTTCATTAAAACCATGAACTCATATGCTCTTTGCAGATTTCATATGGAAACCCAATAGCCCACTTCTACATAGATGTTTGATAAGAGAACTTAAACTGCAACATCTGATCATCCAACTCGAAAGGAGAGTTGTCATAAATAGTGACTCCATATTTTATATGCTCTTTAAGCACCTAGAAAACAAACCCACACAGTCACCTAAGGTTTGACTGGTATGTTGATGTTAAGAGTTTAGAGTTTCCTCAAGATAGCTGACATAACCATGCATCTTTTTTTTTTGTCTAATTCAAAGACACACCGAAACCATTCAACCATTTAAATCCCTCATCCGTTGAACCTGCACGGCCACATGCTAATAAAAATAAGAAAGAATCTTACATGGCTGGAATGTCTCCCTTGAGACCACCTCTCCTGAGGTGCCTTTCCCAACCTCTTCTCATGCCTGTTGGACCTCCCACACACCTGCCAAGAACTTGCAAAAATAACATCTAAAAAATTAATCCCTCCCTAAAATCATTGATGTGCATGAGAACCTTGATTCTAAGCTCTTATTTTGGCCTAAGAGGGGAATATGATGGTAAAAGAGAACTGATTTTGGGACGGCTACTATAGGAGCTCCATTTTGCATACACGTCCACCGGAGTCTCTGTAATTGCAACATCTTACAAGTTCCTCTATTCTTTAAACTTTCCTGGATGATCACACCATGTTCCATAGGTCCCATTTCGATGCAAGCTAGGAGTATGTGTCAAAGGGAAGGAGGCTCCACACATGCGAATGCATTTTCTTGAAATTTTCTAACCCTTTTCAACAAACCCATTTTGTGTATATCCTGCAGAAGTTGCAGTCCATTGAACCATGTTTTCAGGCACTAAATCAAACAATGCACATGCCAAGTTCTTTCTTCCACGTTTTCAAACATACCTACTAGAGCACTTCCAACTACAACGTGTGATAAATCATCTATCTTTTATGCTTTGATGGATGTCCATACTCTGCCCAAAGCTCACATTTTAGCATAGGCTACAAGTACCCAAATGAATGTAAACTGATCTAGTTGGAGACCTGTTTCAAGTTCCTCATGACCTCAATATTCTTCTATATACACCAAACAAACATCGGTATTCAAAGCTCGTTTACGCATAGAGATAAAGAACCTACTGCAAAAATCCATTGCTGCTAAATTTACGTGTTAACATGGGTTTCAACGTGATTATTTCCTCTAGATTTGGAATAAGTGGTAAAATTACTGAGCAAGGAAAAGACAGGTCTTACTGGGCATTGATGAGGCCCATGTGCCTTCACGTGGGTGGGGGTCACCTACCCTACTCACCCACTTGCCCACCTTCCTATGCACCATTTTTTTATTATTTCTTTATTTATTTTATATTATTATTATTTTTATCAAGCATTACACTTATCTCATGATTTTAATGCTCCTCTTTGGCATCAAATATGTTATTTTTTCCACTATTTGTAGCGCTTAGATGGATCGGCTTCATTTAGATCGACTATTTGCAAACTAAATGTATAAGCCATGAGTATTTACCCATTTGAGTGGAGATTC
>CM031236.1:570708807-570739882 GCA_018340775.1 Taxus wallichiana var. yunnanensis
AATCAACCCACTCTTATGCCTCCCTCACTCTTATGCCTCCCTCAAGAAAATAACAAGATAAACACAAAACATATTTATCAACTAGGTGGACATCCCAACCCAACTCCCTCCTAAAATACCCAATAACATTTCTCTTATGCCTCCCTCAAGTTTTACCCCCATTTCCATTTCTCCCACAACCTAAGAATCAAGTCTATTTCCAACAATCATAACCAATGTAACAATCAACATCTACACATAAGAGCACAAAAAATTAGCAAGGTAAAAACAAAGGTGGAGATCTACCTCACAAATGAAGAGTATCAATACAAAACAAGATCCAAGCCTTCCAAAATCATAAGCAACCACCATTCACTCCAAGCTCCATACTTAAGAAAGCTCCCCAAAATTACAAGCATTCCCCCAAAAAAAAAAAAAGCAAGTAACCCCCAATCCTTCCCAAAACACCAATAAATAGAAAAGAGGGAGAGGGAGATGATGTGGCTCCATGTAGGATGCCACATCATTTCTTCTCCATCCCACATCACTCAAGTCAAACCCATAACCCAAGGCACAATAAATGGGTGGTTGAGAGGTATGACAAACCTCTTACACACACCACTCCAACCCACACCCTTAAGGAAAAAGAAATAAACACAAGTAAGAAAGTGCAATTAAAACTCAATTTTGCCTTCCAAAACACATAATGGGGTCTATTTTTGACCCCCAACCCATAGGTAGGGTTGGTATAATAAATTAAGAGGTGTGGGACAATCTTAGCTTGTCCCACAAGCCTCCAAAATTGGCCCTTAAGGCCAAATCCGAATTTCCCAAGTAGGGTGGAGTGTACAACACTCAAAATCACATACACTCAACTAATAACCACAAGAAACAAAGACCCAACCACTCTAATAATTGACTCCTTTTTGTCACATAAAAACTATCTTATTAATATGATTAGCTCACTTAATTAAGACACATAAACCAATTAATGATAAAGGGGATTACATCACCAATTAAATCACATACACCAAAATTAAATAAAAGAGCTACACACAAACCCCTTAGTCACAATTGGGGTCATCCCCCATGGGAACCCCCTAACAAAAATAACAAGACAACAACATTACACAAGTTTCCATGGTGACCAGTTGCCAATACCCCACATTCCTTCATTGTTGGTCTCCTATCCCCCATAGTTTGTTGTTGTGATATAATTACCTGCAAAAATCACACAATACCCCTCTGGCCTCATGGCCATATTAACGATGTCGAAGTAATAAAACACTTATATCTAAATATCAATTTCAACATCAAATATCATAACTACTATTGCTAAGACCAAGTAATTAAAAATTACTCCAATTTTCAACATTTCAATTCTACTCATACATTAGTTTGCAACTAAGATCATAAACCAATTGAATCATCTAATTTAAGCAATACTTTCACTGTTCACAATTTCTCCAATCCTCCAATATCAAATAAATCACAAAATAAATTTGAACATCATAATAAAAATCAATACAAAAAAAAATTTGAAATATGGACATATATCTATGTGACAACACATCATTATCTTCCATATTGAATGTCTATCAAAAGTTAATTAGTTTGGTTACAGTAATGTCTATCCTTCAATCTCCATATCACAATGTGTTAATTTTGTTCGTCTATTAATATTTATAGGTACAATGTGCAATGATGAATATGTGTTCATCCATGACAGTGTTAGATTGAATACAACAAAACAATATCGAAGAGTAAAGGCATCACAATCAAGTTATAACAAGGCAACCGTTCTAGCTAATTGTATTATCCTTAAATGCCCAACAAGGTCCACAGTATGACATATAATCAAAATAATAACCAAAACATAATAGAATTCATGATGTCTTGCACATTTTATTGTATGTTTACTAGAATAAAGCAACAAGGTTTACGATTATAAACAATTTGAAAATGATACTCATGGTTCATTTAGTGTTGAAGAGAAGTGGGCATTACATCCCCCTCCCCTTAGATTTGACTTCCTCCCTGGAAGTCACGGAGAAAGAGGTAGGGAACAATGCAAAAGAAATAGGATCACACCCTTTGTGGAATTCCTTTTCTTCAACAAGTGTGGGTCTATAGAACCCAAGTTTGGTCCAATGCAATTTAACAAGAAGAAGGAGATTGAAAGGGATGAGTCCTAAAATTTCTTCAAGTAAGGTTGCAAACATTTAATTCTATAGAGTAACTCTACGTGATCAACCAAGCTCCAACACATAGCATCAAAACATGAAATGGTCAAAGGAGTCTCAAAAATAACCACCAAGTAAAGGAATAACTAGGAGAATTTCGTGAACTCAAAATGACCATATAGTCTCCCATGGATCCCACATACTGCAACAACACAAGTTAAGGCTTCCACTAAGGTTAAGTTACACTTTCAAAGTTTGTTATTTAGACAAGGCTAGCAAATATCAACCATGACCATCAATTTATACGAGAAAACATGTCTACTCAAAGGTCTCACAATTTTGAGATCACACAAGATGAGGTTTAACAACAAGGAAGGTCACTTAAGTTAGCCAAAACATTTACAATCAAAAACTATTCATGGGAAGAACTTCTATAACTTGAAAGGATTCAATTAAATTTTCATGTTAATACTAAGAAAATCATAACCATAATGTTTTCTATAACTTGATTTTACACTCAAGATCGAACACACAACACTAACCTAATTTAGAAATGTCAAACATTTAGATAATATTTCCACTAAAACTAACATATCAATACAAGAGACACCACTCACTCTACATAACACAATGGGATTTATTTATCTTAAATCCTGCTCAAGCTCAAAATAATCCTAAGGAGAGAATTGCATAAATCGTAACACCAAAGAGCACTCAAGGGATATAGAAGGGAAGAACACACAACAAGAGGGGGTCCAACTACAATCTGAAAGTGCATTGTACCAAAATGTGGGTAACAACTTACGAAAACAACTTACACTTTCTTTTCTTGATGACAAAAGGGGACAACAACAATAGGGTGCCTTAAGAAAGGAAAAATAAAAGGATGACTTCCCAAATTTATTTCATATCCTTAACATATGTTTCCTTAAAATTACAATAACCTAGGTCACTAAGGACTAAATCAACACACAAGGAGGTTTATTTTCTTAAAAACAAGAGATAAGATCCAATCCTAAAGGCCACAACTCACACTCGTCGAGCTATGAGGCAACAAGGGTACGATGACCCAAACTCCTACAAGGGAAAGGAACATATGTATGTGAACACGGGAGTACTACAAATTTAGAACACACTACTAACAACAAGGTGTTTCACAAATCTAGATAGGTGGTAGAACTAAGGTTCAATTATACATCGCACTTAATACACATAAATATTACTCATTTTATAAACCAACTACTAAGTCAAATTTGTAATTTCACTTGCTAACACTTTTCTTACAAGTTTTTCTAATTAAAAATCTTCCTTTTATTATGGCATCACATATTTGCATCATTAAGGAACACCACTAATGTTGGCATGATATCTCGCCATTCTATATAGGCGGTAGAATTATTTATTTTACTTCTAGGGAAGGTAAATGAAAAATTCTTCTTTCTATTTTCACATAGTTTTATTTCTTCTATTATTCTACCAAGATTATAACAAGGAACCATTTTCCTTTTTCTAATGTTCTAGTTTACTTGTTAAGTTTCAAGTCCAAGTCCTCAATTAGGGTTTTATTAGGATCAATTAATCATTTTACCAAATAGATTTTAATGGGAAGGAGGAGTCAAACATATCACATTATTACCTTTATGGGAAAAGAAGATAAATCAACATACCACATCTTTAATTCTAAAGGAACAAGGGACCATTAATCATAACAAACATGCCATTAGTTTTGTAAGAGCTAGAGATCAAACAACCACCATGTATCACACCAAGATTCCAGGGTTTACCAAATAATTACAAGCATCACTTAACACTCCAAGTGGGTCTCCACAAGTATCAAAGAAGCTATGACAAAAATCCCATTATAGAAACAAAATTTGCTTTTACGAGTTTAAGAGGTTTACATCAGTTTGGGAAGGAAACAATGTTTGTTGTTTAGCCTCAAAATTTTGTTCACATAATAAGACAAGGGAAGTTTCCATTCAACACTCATATTTCCATAGGATACCACCAACCAAGAAACAAGATGAAAAGGAAAATTTAAATGAAAAAGATGCATTAAAGAAGAGAGATAGTACATTTAAATGAAAAAGATATCATTAAGGAAAATATGTTTTAGATGGAAAAAATGAATGTTAATTTAATGCGATCATATTCTTTTTAAAGTCAAACTTTAAAAACATTTCATTGATGGGAAATGTGATCCCATTTAACACATTCCTAAATACATGAGATATTGTCTAGAATATAAAACCAATTATTAAATCCAATTGATGAAGAATTTGGCAAATGTAAAGTGTTATAGATTTAGTGAGTGTTTTGTATGTGAAATTTACTAAGATGATAAGATGTCAACTAGTAATGTAATTTGGGACATTTTTGGTCTTTTAACCTAAGGATTTTGTTTTTAACAATTCCTTATTGATTTAACAAATATTAAATTTGTAAAACCCTAATTATGGAGTCGTGTATGATAAATAAATGTTAGAAAACTACTGGAATATAGATGACACAAGAAATAAGCTAGATAAATATAAAACCCCAATTGCAAGAGAGGGAAAGAGTAACTTATTTGATTCACAAAGTGCTTGATCTAGACTTGTAGACTTGATAAATTGATGAACAATAAGGGCATACTACCACAACTATGCACGATAAATTATGGAACAGTCAAATATGCCGCTAGGGCATCTAGATTGGGGTGAGCGTATCTAAGTTCTAGAGACCTTTGTTTGGTTTCTATGACTATGTATGGGATCAAAATTTTCTTTTTTGGTGTGGTGCAAGTGTCACTAGTAGTCATTGTTAGTTTCCTATATATCACACCTTGATCACTAGATGTACATGTAACTTTTGCCAAAGAAAGATTCACCTACAAAACCCATAATACCACATCAAATCCAAAAAAAAGATGCAATATGGGGAGTCCGATGACCTCAAAAGTCACCCAACTGATTGAAATTATGACCAAGCACTAGTTTACATCTTAGAATCCATGTAGTTCTTGTGCATGTGTGATAGAATCATGCCCTAGGAATCCCTTGTGAAATTGCACATGATAACAAGAAATAACTAGATGAACCAATGTAAATAAATGTGTGGATGGTAAAATGAACATCCCCTCCTTTGTGTGTATGCAGAAAATGTATTCCCTTGTCCCTTGAAAAAATATATATGGATGCCTTTGGTGCTCCTAGATGCCTTTAGATACAACCTTAGGTGATGATAATAGATTCTTAGAGCCTATTCCTTTATTTTGGTCACATAGCTTTATATTTATATGGTTTCCCTCATTGAATTTTGTAATTGAACACTAGTAGGAATACCTATAAGAAAACAAGATTCTTAAAAGATAAAAGAGGCCTAAAAGAGCGAATAAGATAGAAAGAGGTCAAGGGCACCCAAAGAGGATAGGGATACTTGGGTGTTGGTGTCTTGTCCGGTGTTGGTGTTCAAAGTCATAAAATATAGAGAAATAAAGTATTGTATAGGATATAAGGTGGAATATACTAGAAATAAGACCATTAAAAAAAAGCCAAAGATAGTTGTCGATTACTAGTTTCCGCACTTAAGAATCATATGAATGTAAGTATGTGTTTCTAAAATTTGAAATGTACCCAAGTGTGTGATTTTATGTCTAAATTTTCCCCAATTTATGTTTTTGAGTAAATACTTGATAACATAAAGTAGATAAGAGATGTGTACCTGATAACCATGTAGAATGTGATGGTGATAGTGTTCCAAGGAGACAAGTGAAAGTGTGAAGTGATACAAATTAAGTGTGGAATCTAAGAAAGAGGAAGTAACCCTAGGGGTAAAGCCTATTGAGTTGTACTATGTTATAATTTGTTTTTTCTTAATGTGGGGTTGCTTCTTGTTGTTTATAAAGGATAGACTTGTAAAAGAAGAGCAAAGAAGTAGTCAAATATGTGTATATGAAAAATGTTTGCATAAGTGTGTAAAAATGTGTAAAAAGGAAAGTGTGCACCTGATCCGTGAAGAGTGAAAAGGATAGAAACTGTCCTAAAATGATGTAGCGTAGCTAATTTTTGGATTATCTCACACAAAGAGGGATGTTTTTGGGTGATCTCACACCAAGAATGAGTTTTCTAGGTGATCTCACACCAAGTGCAAGTTTTTGGGAAATCTCATACCATGGCAAAAGAATGTTGAGGAGAGAGGTATAATGATACTCTCCTTTTATTATTGTTTCCCGAATTAGACACCACTATAAATGGTGTGATCCATGTTTAGGTTTGTATTGTTCTATGTTGAAAAGGAGATAGTAGCAGTTGCATGCATTCGTATTCCTAAGCTAATTCTTGATCCTATGAAACTTCTCTAGAAAATTATTATAGACTATGACGATATGAGAAAGTAATCAAACTACCCCCTAGTCATAGGTTCGTAGGAAAATGTCAAGAGCCTAGGTGTTATTATATGTATCTGGTGCTGGTGTTTGTGTTGAAATGAGGACCCAAGTCGAATCTAGTCCATTCTATAACTGTAACTTTGTTTTATTTCTATACTATGTGGTCTATACTTAATCTTTAATCTATTAGATGGGGTGATTGATTCACTCAATGTATTCCCCTACATTTTGAGTCAATGAGACATCACCAGAGAATGTGGCCCAAAGGAGACGACACGAAACTAATTTTAAACTGATACTTTGTAGGGGAAGGGAATGTACTACATGGTAGAAACTAAGGAACATACAAAAAAATTTGACTAGAAACATGTGTTAGTAGAAAATGTTAGAAGTGTACTTTAGAAGACAATGTAAACAAGCAATAGTGTAGAAAACGTATTCCTTAAAATGTGGGTTTCAAATATGGGACATTGATCACAATATTCTTTGACAATTAGGGTTGAAGCGGTCAATCATACAAAAAATGATCATACAAGACATAGGACAAAGCCCGCAAATAATAACATACAATAGCAAATAAAGTGTTACATACAACCATGGTGGAAAATTCTTCCTGCAAGGAAAATGTTGCACATGAAGAACCATTAGCTTGTTAGAAGGATAAAGAGTATGTCGAAGCGTGTATGTATCACTACTATAAGGGGGTGCTTTGGGACATTAATTAGAGAAAAAAATGTATTTTTTATCTAATTTATACCATCTCCATATTTTTGTCTTTAATTATTATCCTCCCTATATTGTCATACCCTTTATAACATTTTTTAATTACAAAATGTTCCATTATCCTATAAGGTGTCTTGTAAGTAGGAAATGCAACAATGAATGCGGTAGATCATGTTGACATGGAAATTTGTGCACTATTGGGTGCAAAGGGACATGGTGCAAGTTTCATTCTCATGCATATACTATAGAAGAGAACCACATGACAATGGCAAGTTGGTGTGGATCTTAGGTGAGAAAATAAGGAGGCCTTAGAAAGTATCCACAAATCCATTTATTTTTCCCTATTTTTGATCATGGGTCTATGTTATCTGTCTCTAATATTGATTCCTTCAAACCTTCAAATGATTCCCCTATTCCTTCCTAACTTGAGTGCACAAACTTGAACAACGTGACAATGCAAAACTAGTGCAGATCTTAGGTGAGCTGAAGGAGGTTGAAAAGGTATCTAATAATCCATTTATTTTTCAATATTTTTGTTCTTGGGTTTATGTTATCTATCTCTAATATTGAATTCTAGTACATTTCTGATGATTCCCCTATTCCTTCTTGAATTGGGTGAAGGAAAGAACCACATGACAATCGACAGCCGATGCAGATCTTAGGAAAGTAAAAGGAATCCAAGAAGGTATCTGTGAATTGATTTATTATTCCCTATTTTGTTCATGGGTCCACATTATCTATCTCTAATATTGATTCCTTAGCCATTTCTGATGATTCCTTTTCTTCTTACTTGACGTGGGTTATTTTTAGATGCTCGTTCATAGTGAAATGACAAGTGACAATCATGAGCTTTATTGTAGTGCTTCATGTTTGATGAGTCAAGAATTCCCTTTTGCTAAGAATGTTGTATAAGAATCAATACTAATGACCTATGTTTTTATTAGTCGAATAATTATATTGGCTTTTGGTGTGGTGTTACTGAAAATTTTGTTATCGTGCTCTCTTCAAATGTTACATATACATAATATAGGGGCCATAATGTGCATTTTTATTAGGATTTACATATTTTTCTTTATTCCTCGGTAGGAAATTTTATTACTGGAGATTTTGTGTGGAGTTGGAGCTTCCTGTTCAAAGTTTTCAACCATATATTGCCAAATGGACTCAGAAAATGAGAATTAGAAAAGTATATAGTCAATAATCTCTCCATTGTTATGGCAATTAATGCATATTATGTGGCAAGTCCAATCTCTCTTTTGTAATCGATTGTTTGTTAGAATTTTTCCACGAATGAGGAGCCATAAGACAAGACCAGAATTTTGGCCATATTGGGAATGACCACGGTCAATTTTATATCCATAACTACGTTTGATTTTTATAATTTACATTAATATCTGTAGAATCCATACTACATTCTCCATGATTTTTGTGAGTACAGATTAAATTATATATTTTTGGTTGAAAGATCAATTGCCCCATTTGTTCTTTCTGATCATGCCCTTCTTTTTAATTTTTTTGAAATGAATAGTCCATGAATCTCATTTGAGTGCCTTATGTATGATTTGAGATATATTAAGTATCCTTTGAGTTTACTTTATATTTCCTAGAGATTGTTTCGAAAGTGGTATTTTCCCATCCATTTTACCTCCCAAAGCCAAATCATTTCACATTTTCAACTTATCATGCTATTCTGGTTCAAATAATCAACATATCAGCCTTGGTGAATCACATTACGTTGGATACATGAGAGCGCCTTTGTGTGATTAATGTACATTCTTAACTTTTTTAGAAGTATTTTCTTTTGAAGAATATTTCTCCATCATTAATGAGTTTTATACATTCTAGCTTCCCTAGTTGTGGATGCTCGATTAAAAAGATGAAGACTTTGTATAGTGTCCACCTTCTTGTTTGGGATGGTGTATTGTTTCCCATGAGAGGGTGTGTGTGCTTATCCCATGTCCCTTTCCACAAAAAATTACTCTATATTTTCATCCATATATCCCCAATGTGTCATGGAAATCGAGGGGAATGAACATATAGATTGGGAAATACTTGTAAATATGTCTATAGAAGTTTGATATTATCAATAAATACTACAACATGTGGGTTTAACTCGATCATATCAGATTTTAATTCGGTCATCGTAACTTAACTTATTTTATGTATCATCTTAAGTTGTAGATGATTCCATAAGTATTCTAATGGTAATTATCCTCTATTGAATCCCAAGATGTTAAGAATTCTTCACTTGTGTCTTGAATGTTGAAAAAGATGACATTGAACTTATTCTTATTAATTCACTATCCATAGGCCTTTATATATATGTCCATTCTCTAGGGAAATTTAAGGTGCATTGGTTAGGACCTTTTGTAGTAACCAAGATACTTGAATCAGGCGCATGTCAATTACAGGTGCTGGATGACACTATGTTTCCCGATTACTTCAATGGGAGTAGGTTGAAGCCCTACTATAAATAAAGCTTCTTGATGTTTGTAATAAGGAAATATTACCACTTAGATTATGTTTCCCTTTCATGTTTTTTTTTCTAGTTGTTCTTTGGTGTTTTTATTTTCTTGTTTTGTTGTAATAAGTGTGCTTGCGTACATGAAGTTGATTATTATCTATTAAGTTTATGTATAGAGGAATGCACATACTTTTAGTGTGGGGTAAACTAGGTGTAAGTGCACAAAATAGATGCATTGGTGTTGATATTTATATGTATATTGGCACACTTGGAAAGATTGAAACAAGTGCATATGTGAAGGTATGAAGTTAAGGATACTCTTTGAAATATTTTTGTATAAGAAAAAGGTGTTATAGGTGTTAAGGACGATGGTGCTCATGTGGAATTTCTCAGGATGAAGACCACACATGGAAGAGGCCACCCAAAGTGTAATGAAAGGTAGGATAAAAAAATGGACTAATTAGTGAAAATGAAAAGGAAATATGTGTAGTGGCGTAGGGATGCACACGTAAGATATCAATGGATTGAAATAAGTTTGTGCACCAATTCAATTACGACTACACAGCTCATGGAAGAAAGTAATGAAAAGTGTGGAAAAAAGGTAGAAAATCAAAATTAAAGATGTGGTACAGTTGTAGTTGGGAGCAATAAATACATGATATTTTTGGAAATCTATTAATAGGGTGTCGAAGAAGGTTTATTCTTTACCTATCCTTGTGATGATTTTGAGCATTTGTAGAGTGTGAATTTGAACAACTTGGTGCAAACTTGTGAGAATTTTTGTAAGTCCAAAACCTTGATCGAGTAAGAAACACAATCTTTTGAGGAGCACCTTTGCATAGGAAGTTTGAAGTAGGAAAAAGGCATGGAGAGTTATGCGGTAAGAAGGTTTGCAGTGATATTTGTATCGCAAGGGTGTGAAGCTTATATTAGGGAACAAATTTTACTAAAGAAAACTAAGGGTTTGGTGTAGGAAATATAATTGAGTATCTTTTTGGTGAAAGTGTTTGAGTAGGAGTTTAGATGCGTAGGGCACAAAAAAATTTGCAAAGAAGTAAAAACCCCTAGCACAAAAACAAGATGGCACCCAAAAATCACCCTTTACGATGACAAAGGGAAATGGAAAGAAGAAGGAATAAGAGGTCGAAGTCGAGGAAGAACCTCAGAAAGGTTCTCTCGATATGCACTATCTAGAGGGATTTATAATGGGGAAACGTTTGAGAGTCCCGTGTTTTTAAGTGGAAGGTGAGTGATTACAACCATATATCTACTACCAATGAGAGCCAATAGAGGGTGAGTTGGTATAAAATACCAACTAGAGGACCATAGATGACAAACCCATTTATGTTGATAAAGGGCACAAGATTTTGGGAGGTGCGGAGTACTACTGATATATCATCTCGCCATACTTTGAAAAACCAAACACCTTTACCAAAGACTCAATTCAAGATTCGATGAGGACTTATTTTACTTTACAGGGAGAAATGTGTGCATCACCGCTCCTATGATTGGGAAATTACGGGGTTGCGTAGCTCGGGGATTGAAATTTCTACATAGTTACATCATGAGGTAGGGGTGTAGACTACCACGATGGAGATGAAGTATTAAAAATGATTGCACATAATGGATATCTCTAAAATCATTGACCCTATTGTTAATATTGTTGCACATATTTTTAAAAACTTGAGTGCATAAGAGAGATGGGGCTAGGAGAACGAGAAGTGGCTCCACATTGTGAAGAAGATGGTGGAAAGGACAGTATTAAACATTGATTCTTTCATTGTAGAAAGAATTATTGAGGAATCATAATAGGGTGATAGGATTTCATGGGGTGTGATCCTTATATCTATTTTGTTTACGAGATTGGAGTCCCAAATGGCCCTAAGAAAAAAACATGGAAGTACCCACTCAAGAATAATTCTTTGGCAAAGATATTCACAGATTACACTTGTGAGGGTGTTATAAGTGCCTACAAACTCAAAGTGGGCATGGGGTATTCGATCATGAATGGCACATTCCATATTATGGACATTGTTATAGTTTAATTTAACATGATGTTAGATGTTAGATCATGGTTTATTGTGGACTTTGATTCATATATGGTGCATGATGATTATTAGAGACATTTTAGATATTGATGTTGATATATTGTTTGACATGGTTATATTATAGATGTTGTTCGACTTGTGATATTTGGATATTTTGAGTAGACCTAGAAAATGAGAATTGAATTAAAATTGATGATGATATAGTTGTGGATGAAATTGTAAGAGATATTGTTGATTGTCTTGATGATTGTTGTGATTCACATATATGTCGATGATCTTGAAATTATATTTATACTTATTGGGATGTTCTAATATGGCCACGAGGCCAAAGGAGGTATTTGTATTTTTACGTAGTTTAAAATATCACAACAAACATCGGGGATTGGAGACCAACCACTTTGGAATTCTAGATGAATTCAACAAGGTCACCATGGCAACTGTATTGTTTGTGTGTTTGATTGTGCTAGGGATTCCCATGGGGGATCACCTTTAAATGTGACCAAGGGGTTGTATGTATTTTCTTTTATTTGGTCCCTTTGTTAATGTTTGCATGTGTTTATTTTGTGGTGCTTTGACCCCCTTTCATTATTTATTATATGGTGTGTAATATTGTGAGTAATCTTGTTGTTAAGTTAATTAATTAAAATATGTCATAAGAAAGTAATTAATAGAGTTGTTGGCCTTGAATTAAAAGTGTTGTAAGAAATGTGTAAGTAATGTGTAAGGGGTATGTAAGTTGATTTTGGAGTAAGAAACACTCCATCTTTCTTGGAAATTCGAAATTGTCCTTGGAGGCTGATTTTGGAGGCTTGTGAGACAAGTTAAACTTGTCCCATACCTCTTAAATTTGTTTACCAACCATACCTATGGTTGAGAGTTGAATTTAGACTTTCATTATGCATTTTTTTAGTCAAGTTGAATGTTTTAATTGCACTTCTTGCTTGAAATTAATTTCAGTCCTTTGGGGTATGGGCTTGATTTGAGTGTGTAAGTAAAACTGTCATATTATTCACCTACTTATTTATTGTGTCTTGGAGATTGAAGTTGACTTGTGAGTTGGAGTTGAGGATGTGTGATGTGGCATCCTACATAGATCCACCTCATCCTCCTCTCTTCCCCTTCTATATATTTGAATTCATTTTATTGTTTTGGGGTTACACTCTTTTGGTTGCTTCATTTTTGCATACTTCATTTGGGGTGAATTCTTTTGTTGTTTGGAGCTCTTTCTTTTGGAGAAGATTGGAGACTGTTGCATGCTTGTAGATTGTTGATCTTGGACTGTGTTTTGCATTGGAAAGCTTGTTGTTTTGGAACCTTGGAAAAAAACTCCATCATGGAGAGGTAGGAGCTTGGCTCTTGAAATGATCTCTTTCATTTATCTTATGCACTTAGGAATGGCTAAATGTTTGAATGTGTTGTTTTATTGTTGGTTGGTTGGGTAGACTACCTAGGGATGGTGTAGGAGAAGACTATGGGGTATTTTTTGTGGGAGGCATAAGTGTTTTGGGGAGGTATAAGTGTGGAGGGAGTTGGGATTTGGGTTCCACCTTACAAAGAAATAGCTTGCATTTCTTTACTCATTATGGGGTGCCATAAGAGGTTGGGGAGGCATAAGGAAATGTGAGGAATAAGGGGTACTTGGGGGAGGCATAAGGGCATGTCAGGGTTTTGATATACTATATTTTTGGTGTTTGAAATCAGGTGGTGATACCCATTTCCCTTTGGGAGGCATAAGTAGCATCCCCCATAGTTCTTTCCTTTTGGCTTGCATGAGGAAGCCTAAGTGTTGTTTGTTGTCTTTTATCTGTGGTTGCAAACTACAGTTTTGTTTTGGACTATGTGTTTTAAATGTGAAATTACATGTGTGTTGTGGAAGCCTATTGTTTCCATGAGTTGAAACACATTTCTTATTGCATTTGGTTGGGGCTTGGGGGCCATGAAGAAGGATGGATTCTCCTTTTCATTAGATGTCTTGGTTGGGTGGAGAGCATTGCCTTTTCCCTGCCTTTGTTGTGATCAAACTGAAAATGGAGGATCTTCATGTTGTTGTATTGGAGCAAAGGAAAAAGACAAATTTGACAGTCCTTGTTGAGATTATTTCTTATTGTAACCTTTTCCCACTTTGAAGTGGATGGCATTGTATATTAATTGTGATGGAAAGGCTACTCTGTTTTAGCTATGAAAGTTGTATTTGTTTATGGAAGAGTGTATCTTGTATTCAGTTCCGTGAACAAAAAAAAAAAAAAATGGGAAGAAGTTGTACAAGATTCATTTGAATTAATGGAAGTTGTCTACATTGGAAATCTATGTCTAAAATATAATATGAAACCTTTGTTTTGAACATTGAAAAGTGAATACGTATGAAGAGATGTTATATTGCTCTGTTCTTTTGAAATGCATGATTTGGAAATCAGAACTATATTTTGGATTTTGAATACTTTGATTTGAATCAACTTAATATGTTAGATTGGGTTTGAAATGAATTCATATTTAAAAGTTGGTAAATGTAAATGGATCAATTCAAGTGGAAGTTGTAGAGCTTTGTTAGATAATTTTCATACTAGAAAATATTAATCAAAAAATGAATAGAACGACCTTAAAAACTATAGAAGGAAAATGAAATATCAATTTGATTCTAATATGATCAAGATGTTCCCAAAAAAGCTAAAATACTTAAGAAATTTCCTTAGAACTTTTCAAAATCGGGCTCAAACAAAAAAAAATTAGACTTTTACTGTATAAAAATTGGTAAATTTGAATTACAAATCAATCAAATGATTTAACTCTTGCAATCCATACCAAATTCTTCCAAGTGAAACCCTCATGTCTGTTTGGCATGTTGAGAAAGAATTCATGGTGGATTTGAACAAATTTATAAGTTTAAAAAGACCAGTTTACATTTTAAGTGATAGGAAAACGTTTTCTCAAAAATTACCTTGAAAACTTATCAAAATTAAAATCTTGAGTTTCTTGTGTAAAGAGGACTTCAGAGCTTTCCAAAAAGTCCTTGTTTTCCAAAAACTGAGTTTCCAATCAAAATTTATGGCCTTCTAAAGTTTTCACTTCATTTTGGCTTCAAAAATATTCTAACTTGTCAAATTTAATTAATAAAATATTGCTAGGTAGACCCACGGGCCGAAACTTACCTTTTTCACTTTTTTGTCAAAAACAAAAATCACAAAGTTTCCCACCACCCCGCTGGCCTAAAACCTTCTTTCGGGTGGAAAAATAATCTAAGTTCAAAAAAAAAAAAAATTGGGAAAAATTTCTAAGTTTTCCCCATTTCCCCCTTGCACCACGACCAATCATCATCGACACGTGGCTTAGAGAGGCATTGGCGGAGGCGCGGATCTTTTTTTTTTCCTTAGCGCTTCAAAAGAAAATTTTGGAAAATTTTCCTAACTTCTCCCGTAGGCCTTGACCCATGCAGCCAATGGTTGGCTGACACGTGTCTCCACGACACATGGCGGAGGCACATGAGTGTCCCAAGCTTTACGCTTCAAAAGTCAACTTTTCCCAAATCTCCCCACCACCCACCGCCAATCCACAGCCAATGAACATCTGACACGTGGCATCGTGAGGCACCGGCGGAGGTGCATGGGTGGTTTTTAATCCCATGCACCTTTTTAACCCTTAAGGAAAAAATGCATGTTTGTCCCCACTAACCCGCTTCCCCACATTGGCTTAGAATGTGCCACGTGTCCCTTACGGCCGGGGTATAATTTCATTTTCGGGCACGAAGTCCCACCGCAGACTCATGCAGGTGCATGGGGGTAAAGTGTGATTTTCACCCCAAGCACCAAGAATCCAACTTTCCTCCCCAACTCCCCGAACCGAACGCCTTTGGGGAAATTTTTCTTCCCTAGGCCAGCCCGCCCTTGGGGAAAAAATTTCTCCCAAGGCCCGCCAACCCATAACTGGAGTTTTATAGGGAGTTAGAAGGACTTCTTTATATCACTGGAAAGGTGAGGAAATTTCCTATCTAATGGGAATGTTTTTAGGAAGTTTTAATTGCATTAATTATGGGAAAAATCAAATTGAATCCTTAACTGAGTTCTGGGAGTGAGTAAGTAAGAATTTACCCTGATAATTTTAATTATGTATTTTTCCCCCTATAATTAAACCTTGCTCTTGTCTTGGATCTTGTGGAATTAAATACCTTGGGTATTTAATTGTTTTGGTCCCTTAACCCTAAAGTTTTAATCAAGGAATTTTTAGCTATAATGTCAATGTAATTAGCAATTAAATTAATCCCTAAGGAGATTTGAGCTAGGTGTGGATTTATTACACTTATTGCTTTATAATGTGGATTTAGTAATTGTTATAATGGGAAAAGTTATTAGTTGAATTCAATTGTCCTTGAGACTTTGGTTGTTAACACTTAAAAAAAAATCCATAATTTTTTTTTAACTAAACCTAGGTTGTTCTTGGGTCTCAAGTGGGGAGTTTTAGATGGGCGTTACACTTGGTATCAGAGCCGTGGGTTCAAAATCTTGGACCCTTGGGCACACTAGAAAACTTGAGACATGAACATTTAAACCTAGTACAATATTAAACTAGCACACTTTTAAATTTAGAAAACAACTTTGTTTGAAAAATTGTATATTTTAGTAAACATGAAAAATGAATAAAACCTAGAATATGAACTAACTCTCACCTTGGTCTATGTAGGAGGTGTGGAAAAGATGAGGGGTATTTTCACATAGACTTAGATTTACCACCACTAGATCATGTTGTAGTAGCTATCCTACCACATATTTTACAGACACTTCAGGATGTTAATGCCACTCTACGCGGAGGGACCATAGGAGCACATTCAATCGGACATGATAGGGTGACATCCATTGAGGCTCATGCATCTCCTCAGCATAGTGAGGAGCATAGAGGAGAGAACTCCCATGAGGAGTCAGTCAGAGCAGAGTCACCACAGAGGGGACAGGGAGACCGGGTTTCAGGACACGAGATAGGTCTCGAGCCCTAGGCTTAGAGATGAGCATGCAGAGAGGCCTAGGGGCCACCAGACTACAACGACAGATCACATCGGGAGATCCTGAAGCTACAACCACAACTCATTATTCTAGTGACATAGGTGGATTTCAGGTAGAGGCCTGGTTGGTGAGCTTGAGTGGATGCTTCAAGCTCCCTTGTTGTTCTAGCAACATGAAAGCTCATGTTGTGATCCATCTACTGAGGGATGGAGTAGGTGTCTGGTGGAGGAAAAAGAGGAGAAAGCTCCATGTTGATTCAGAGACAAGTTACCTGGGAGCTCTTTGAGGAGTGGTTCAGAGTAGATATTTATCTCGAGGTTCATACAACAGAGGATTGATGAGTTTCATGACCTCCAACAGCATCTCTTACAGTGGTTGAGTATGAGAGTAGATTTTTGGATCTACTCCAGTATGTTGATTACATGCAAGATGAGTGGGTGCGGATCCACAGGTTCATCCGGGGCCTGAATCTAGACATTGGAGGTGCAAGTGGATCCATTGTCCACAAACATTGGCTGAGGCCATTGAGAAGGCCTATATAGCAGAGGAGACTCGGGGAAAGACCCAACAAGCTAGAGACCGAGTCCAAAGCCATATACAACAGATGTAGGAAAATAGATCGAGGGGGTCAGTACCTCCTCCTCATGGTGGATAGGGTTCAACATAGTCATCTTTTAGACCACAACAACAGCAGCAGCAGTCCCGCCCACCTTACAGACCTCCACAGAGATTTGATGCACAGAGGGGCCGAGTATGGGGCCTCCTCCTAGGGGTCCCACTAGGACATAGGGAGCACCTAGAGCTCTCAACAGGAGCTCACCAAAGAGACCTCAATAGTCCATAACTAGGTCATCGAGATCCACATCACAACCCTCTAGAGTACCGACTGGAGCTGCTACTCATGGGAGAGGATCGGGTGGTTGTTTTGGATGTGGTATTACTGGACACTTTTGGAGAGACTACCCACAAAACCCTAATAACAAGGGTAAGAAACAAGATCTCAGAGCCTACTATTGGTGACATGGGGCACAGTCATAGGATGTACATGCATGGTCGAGAACCACCAGGCAGAGCATCAGAGTACAGTTATTGAGACTACAGGTAGCATTGGTGGTATTCCTACCTCCATTTTGTTTGATTATGGTTCTTCTTGATTCCTTTATTGCACCATCTTTAGTAGAGCATGCAGGTTGGTGGCAGCTAGGAAGGGTCATAGTTGGGATGTTGAGATGGCTTCTGGAGCCAAGATCTCTATAGACTCCTTAGTTAAGGAGTGTGTAGTGGATTTGGGACCTTTTACCACTACCTCGGATCTTCGTATCCTTCCATTGGGCTCTTATGGAGTCATCTTGGGCATGGACTGGTTATCTAGCACATAGAGCCAGAGTGGATTGTTACCACAAGATCATATCTTGTACAGATGATCTAGGAGTTGAGGTAGTGATAGTGGGGGTCAAGAGACCCATTTCTATTCACACCATCTCCACTATGCAGCTTAAGCGGTGTGTGTGATGAGGGGTTGTCAGATGTTTTCTTTGTCATAGTTAGTGACCGATCAGAGGATGGGTCTAGTGGACCATCACTAGATGACCATCCCATTTTGAGAGAGTTTTTTAATGTCTTTCTAGGGGAGCTACTAGGGTTACCACCCCCACGTGAGATAGATTTTCATATAGATCTGGTTCCGGAGTAGAGCCTATCTCACGAGCACCTTATCGATGACTACCCCTGAGCTCTGCGAGCTCAAGTTACAGCTTGAGGGCCTTCTAGAGAAAGGCCTAATTCATCCTAGTGTATCCCCTTGGGGTGCACTGGTGATCTTTGTAAAGAAGAAGGATGGATCCTTGCGGTTGTGTATTGATTACCATTAGCTAAACAAAGTAACGATCAAGAATCGTTATCCCCTTCCATGCATTGATGATTTGTTTGATCAGATGAAGGGAGCCACATACTTTCTCTAAGATAGACCTTAAGTCAAGCTACCATCAGCTAAGGATTTCGGAGGTGGATATTCATAAGACCGCCTTCCGTATGAGATATGGCCACTATGAGTTCACAATGGTACCTTTTGGCTTGACGAATGCCCCTGCAGTGTTTATGAGTTTGATGAATGGGGTATTTAGGACCTTCTTAGATCACTTCATGCTCATCTTCCTTGATGACATTTTGATTTACTCACGTACGCATGAGGAGCACGAGGGGCACCTTCACCAGGTTCTTTAGTGTCTTTGGGAGCAACAACTTTACGGGAACTTGGAGAAGTGTGCATTCTTTCAAACGGGTGCAGTATTTGGGTCATATCATTTATGGGGAAGGTATCGTCATCAATCCTTCCAAGATTAGAGCTATTATGGATTGGCCAACACCCACTACTATGACTAAGGTGTGCAGCTTCATGGGATTAGTAGGTTACTACAAGATATTTGTTCAGGACTTCTCTCGGATTACACACCCCATCACTTCCCTTCAAAGGAAAGGGAAGAAGTTTGTTTGGTCAGACAGGTGTGAGTAGGCCTTTAGGACACTGAAGGAATGTCTCACTACAACACCTATTCTTGCAGTGCGGATCCACAGGGTGAGTTTTTCATATGCACGGATGCTTCTTTGGTAGGACTTGGAGGTGTATTGATGCAGGAGGGCAGAGTGGTGGCTTTTGAGTCTCAAAACTCAAATATTATGAGCTTAATTATCCGACTCATGATCTTGAGCTTGTGGCAGTTTGTGCACACCTTGGTTCGATGGAGACACTTTCTTCTTGGTAGGAGATTCACACTCAGGACTAATCATTTGAGTCTTCACCACCTCTTCACGTAGCCCAATCTCAATGCTCACGGTGGCGTTGGATGGAGTTCTTTGTGAGTATGACATGGAGATAGAGCATGTGAAAGGGAAGGAGAATGTGGTTACAGATGCTCTTAGCAGATACGGAGGCATGTGGCTATGGCCACCTCAGTGAGCACAAATTTTGGAGCAGGATTCTACAGTAGCTTCCTCATGACAACTTCTACATTGCAGCCAAGAGTAGAGATCGAGTCTCAGAGACCCCTTGAGGGAAGTTTGATGGTTTTTCTTTAGAGGTAGATGGCCTTCTCGGCACAAGAGGTCAGATTTATGTTCCCAAAGATGGAGGCTTGAGGTAGGAACATCTTGGCAGAGGCACATCATGCACCCTATTCATCCCATCCCAGGGTGAAGAAGATGCATGCCACCTTGAGACAGCTTATTTATCTGGAGAGGACTTCATAGAGACATGGCTCAGTTTGTGTCATGTTTTTAGAGTGCCAAAAAGTGAAGGTCGAGCATCAACATCCAGCTGGCCTTCTCTATCCTCATGCTATACCGAATGGAAGTGGGACACCATTTCCATGGACTTCATTGTTGGGCTACCGATGTCGAGATACCACCACGACGCCATCATGGTCATGGTGGATAAATTGACAAAAGTGGCTCATTTTTCTCTAGTAAAGACCACTTATACAACTAGTGTAGTGGCATGGGTATATCTTGATGAGATTGTCGGTTGCACACAGGATTCCACAAAAGATCATTTGTGACCACGATCCTTTGTATACTTCCCATTTTTGGACCACCATGCAGTATGCCCTCGGGATGAGGATCAACTTCAGCACAACATATCACCCCGAGATAGATGGAAAACCGAGTGGGTGAATCAGATTTTAGAGGACATGCTTAGGATGTATGTGATGGATCATCAGGTGAGATGGGAGGAGTACTTGTACTTGGTGGAGTTTTCCTACAATAATAGTTTTCAGAGTTCTATAGGCATGGCTCCTTTTCAGGCCTTGTATGGTAGAGAGTGTAGGACACCCCTTAGTTGGGACAGGTTAGAGGACAAGGTTTCTCTAGGACCAACTTTATTACAGGACATGGAGTGGTAGGTGGTTATGATCGACAGAGGCTGTAGGAGGCACATGACAAGCAGAAGAAGTATGCAGACCAACATAGGACCGACCATAGTTTTTTGATGTGGGCATGAAGGTTTTCCTTCATGTCAGGCCACACAAGATCCCTATCCATTATGGAAAAGGTTCTAAGTTAGCTCCTAGATTCATTGGTCCTTTTGAGATTTTGGAGCGTATCGGCCCTTTGGCCTACCATCTAGCATTGCCACCTAGCTTGTCTCACGTACATGATGTGTTTCATGTTTCAGTTCTTAGGAGATATGTTGTAGATCCTTCTCATGTGTTAGATTGGACATCATTGTAGGTGCAGGATCAAGGGCAGGTGATGGTGGAGCTCTCGTTCACATTATAGATCGTAGACCTTGGGCCTTTGAGGTAGAGAGATTGATCAGTCCGGTGCAGTGGGACATAGATATGATGAGACAGCTACATGGGAGGATGCTACTTTGTTACGAGTTTAGTTCCCACATCTATTCCAGTGACTTCCAGGAGGAAGTCAAGCCTAAGGGGAGGGGGATGTAGTGCCCACTTTCCTTCGACACCTTGTGATATTGATCCTGATACTACTAACTATATTATGGACATTGTTATAGTTTAATTTAACATGATGTTAGATGTTAGATCATGGTTTATTGTGGACTTTGATTCATATATGGTGCATGATGATTATTAGAGACATTTTAGATATTGATGTTGATATATTGTTTGACATGGTTATATTATAGATGTTGTTTGGACTTGTGATATTTGGATATTTTGAGTAGACCTAGAAAATGAGAATTGAATTAAAATTGATGATGATATAGTTGTGGATGAAATTGTAAGAGATATTGTTGATTGTCTTGATGATTGTTGTGATTCACATATATGTCGATGATCTTGAAATTATATTTATACTTATTGGGATGTTCTAATATGGCCACGAGGCCGAAGGAGGTATTTGTATTTTTCAGGTTTAAAATATCACAACAAACATCGGGGGATTGGAGACCAACCACTTTGGAATTCTAGATGAATTCAACAAGGTCACCATGGCAACTTATTGTTTGTGTGTGTGTTTGATTGTGTTAGGGATTCCCATGGGGATCACCTTTAAATGTGACCAAGGGATTGTATGTATTTTATTTTATTTGGTCCCTTTGTTAATGTTTGCATGTGTTTATTTTGTGGTGCTTTGACCCCTTTCATTATTTATTATATGGTGTGTAATATTGTGAGTAATCTTGTTGTTAAGTTAATTAATTAAAATATGTCATAAGAAAGTAATTAATAGAGTTGTTGGCCTTGAATTAAAAGTGTTGTAAGAAATGTGTAAGTAATGTGTAAGGGGTATGTAAGTTGATTTTGGAGTAAGAAACACTCCATCTTTCTTGGAAATTCGAAATTGTCCTTGGAGGCTGATTTTGGAGGCTTGTGAGACAAGTTAAACTTGTCCCATACCTCTTAAATTTGTTTACCAACCATACCTATGGTTGGAGAGTTGAATTTAGACTTTCATTATGCATTTTTGTTAGTCAAGTTGAATGTTTTAATTGCACTTCTTGCTTGAAATTAATTTCAGTCCTTTGGGGTATGGGCTTGATTTGAGTGTGTAAGTAAAACTATCATATTATTCACCTACTTATTTATTGTGTCTTGGAGATTGAAGTTGACTTGTGAGTTGGAGTTGAGGATGTGTGATGTGGCATCCTACATAGATCCACCTCATCCTCCTCTCTTCCCCCTTCTATATATTCAATTCATTTTATTGTTTTGGGGTTACACTCTTTTGGTTGCTTCATTTTTGCATACTTCATTTGGGGTGAATTCTTTTGTTGTTTGGAGCTCTTGCTTTTGGAGAAGATTGGAGACTGTTGCATGCTTGTAGATTGTTGATCTTGGACTGTGTTTTGCATTGGAAAGCTTGTTGTTTTGGAACCTTGGAACAAAACTCCATCATGGAGAGGTAGGAGCTTGGCTCTTGAAATGATCTCCTTTCATTTATCTTATGCACTTAGGAATGGTTGAATGTTTGAATGTGTTGTTTTATTGTTGGCTGGTTGGGTAGACTGCCTAGGGATGGTGTAGGAGAAGACTATGGGGTATTTTTGGGAGGCATAAGTGTTTTGGGGAGGTATAAGTGTGGAGGGAGTTGGGATTTGGGTTCCACCTTACAAAGAAATAGATTGCATTTCTTTACTCATTATGGGGTGCCATAAGAGGTTGGGGAGGCATAAGGAAATGTGAGGAATAAGGGGTACTTGGGGGAGGCATAAGGGCATGTCAGGGTTTTGATATACTATATTTTTGGGTTTGAAATCAGGTGGTGATACCCATTTCCCCTTTGGGAGGCATAAGTAGCATCCCCCATAGTTCTTTCTCCTTTGGCTTACATGAGGAAGCCTGAGTGTTGTTTGTTGTCTTTTATCTGTGGTTGCAAACTATAGTTTTTTTTTGGACTGTGTTTTAAATGTGAAATTACATGTGTGTTGTGGAAGCCTATTGTTGCCATGAGTTGAAACACATTTCTTATTGCATTGTGGTTGGGGCTCGGGGGCCAATGAAGAAGGATGGCTTCTCCTTTTCATTGGATGTCTTTGTTGGGTGGAGAGCATTGCCTTTCCCCCTACCTTTGTTGTGATCAAACTAGAAAATGGAGGATCTTCATGTTGTTGTATTGGAGCAAAGGAAAAAGACAAATTTGATAGTCCTTGTTGAGATTATTTCTTATTGTAACCTTTTCCCACTTTGAAGTGGATGGCATTGTATATTAATTGTGATGGAAAGGCTACTCTATTTTAGCTATGAAAGTTGTATTTGTTTATGGAAGAGTGTATCTTGTATTCAATTCTATGAACAAAAAAAAAATGGAAAGAAGTTGTACAAGATTCATTTGAATTAATGGAAGTTGTCTACATTGGAAATCATGTGTCTAAAATATAGTATGAAACCTTTGTTTTGAACATTGAAAAGTGAATACGTATGAAGAGATGTTATATTGCTCTGTTCTTTCAAATGCATGATTTGGAAATCAAAACTATATTTTGGCTTTTGAATACTTTGATTTGAATCAAATTAATATGTTAGATTGGGTTTGAAATGAATTCATATTTAAAAGTTGGTAAATGTAAATGGATCAATTCAAGTGGAAGTTGTAGAGCTCTATTAGATAATTTTCATACTCGAAAATTAATCAGAAAATGAATAGAATGAACCCTGCAAACTATAGAAGGAAAATGAAATATCAATTTGATTCTAATATGATCAAGATGTTCCCAAACAAGCTAAAATACTTAAGAAATTTCCTTAGAACTTTTCAAAATCGGGCTCAGACAAAAAAAAAAATCAGACTTTTACTATATAAAAATTGGTAAATTTGAATTACAAATCAATCAAATGATTTAACTCTTGCAATCCATACCAAATTCTTCCAAGTGAAACCCTCCATGTCTGTTTGGCATGTTGAGAAAGAATTCATGGCGATTTGAACAAATTTATAAGTTTAAAAAGACCAGTTTACATTTTAAGTGACAGGAAAATGTTTTCTCAAAAATTACCCTACAAAACTTATCAAAATTAAAATCTTGAGTTTCCTGTGTAAAGAGGACTTTGAGAGCTTTCCAAAAAGTCCTCGTTTTCCAAAAACTTGAGTTTCCAATCAAAATTTATGGCCTTCTAAAGTTTTCACTTCATTTTGGCTTCAAAATATTCTAACTGTCAAATTTAATTAATAAAATATTGCTAGGTGGACCCACGGGCTGAAACTTACCTTTTTCACTTTTTTTCAAAAATGCAAAAATCACAAAGTTTCCCACCCCTACTAGCCCGAAACCTTCTTTCGGTGGAAAAATAATCTAAGTTTTAAAAAAATTGGGAAAAATTTCTAAGTTTTCCCCATCCCCCCAACTTTCCATAGCCAATCATTGACTGACACGTGGCTTAGAGAGGCATTGGTGGAGGCACGGATCTTTTTTTTCCTTAGCACTTCAAAAGAAAATTTTGGCAAATTTTTCCTAACCTCTCCCGTAGCCCGACCACGCGAGCCAATGGATGGCTAACACGTGTCTCCATGATGCATCGGCGGAGGCACGGAGTGTCCCGAAGCTTTACGCTTCAAAAGTCAACTTTTCCCAAATCTCCCCATCGACCCGCCGATCCGCAACCAATGAACATCTGACACGTGGCATCATGAGGCACCGGCGAGGCGCGGTGGTTTTTAATCCCATGCACCTTTTTAACCCTTAAGGAAAAAATGCATGTTTGTCCCCACTAACCCGCTTCCCTCGCGTTGGCTTAGAACATGCCACGTGTCCCTTGTGGCCCGGGTATAATTTCATTTTCGGGCGCAGAGTCCCACCGCAGACTCACGGCGCACGGGGGTAAAGTGCACTTTTCACCCCAAGCACCAAGAATCCAACTTTCCTCCCCAGCTCCACGGACCAACCTTTGGGGAAATTTTTCTTCCCTAGGCCCGCAAGCCCGCCCTTGGGGAAAATTTTTCTCCCAAGGCCCACCGGCCCATAACTGGAGTTTTATAGGGAGTTAGAAGGACTTCTTTATATCACCGAAAGGTGAGAAATTTCCTATCTAATGGAATGTTTTCAGGAAGTTTTAATTGTGTTAATTATGGAAAAAATCAAATTGAATCCTTAACTGAGTCTTGGGAGTGAGTAAGTAAGAATTTACCCTAATAATTTTAATTATGTATTTTTCCCCCTATAATTAAACCTTGCTCTTGTCTTGATCTTGTGGAATTAAATACCTTGGGTATTTAATTTTTTTGGTCCCTTAACCCTAAAGTTTTAATCAAAGAATTTTTAGCTATAATGTCATGTAATTAGCAATTAAATTAATCCCTAAGGAGATTTGAGCTAGGTGTGGATTTATTACACTTATTGCTTTATAATGTGGATTTAGTAATTGTTATAATGGGAAAAGTTATTAGTTTAATTCAATTGTCCTTGAGACTTTGGTTGTTAATACTTAAAAAAATTCCATAATTTTTTTTACTAAACCTAGGTTGTTCTTGGGTCTCATGTGGGGAGTTTTAGATGGGCGTTACACATTCTATCAAGTTTTTACATTAGAAGGTTCAACTTTGAAGACCGGAAAGAATATTCCATGGTACAAGTTTCCATATGCTTTCACAACACACTACTTTCAAGAATTGGTGAGCCGGTTTTATAACACGCACACGTTGAGATTTTATGTTCATAAGGTAGATTGTGACTACCACACACGCGAAAAACTTGTGATTACGGGAGGGAAGCCTATAATGAAATCTTGATATCAAATGATATAAAAATCAAATCCATGACTTGGGAAATTGGAAATGAAGAAGAAAACAAAATGAAAATCTAATTGAAGGTAAAATTGGTCAATGGAAAATATGCTCAAGATGAGATAAATGTCTTAGAGCGCGCCAAAGAAAATAAATGGTTGGAATGAGTAAAGTTCATGAGGACACTCCTCCAGATATCTGAAGAGGAAGAAAATTCTAAGGACAAGGAGGATGAAGAGGGAGAGAAAGAGGACAGGTTTCATGCTAGAACATGACACAAAAGGAAGATTCAAAAGGACACGTGAAGATCATGATAGTGGAATAGGGCCATCTAAATGTGTTAAGTCACCAACAACCTCACCACCTTAGAAGATCCTAGAGAATATGATGAATATGAGACAAAGTTTGGTCCGAAGGGGTGAAACTGATGGGAGGATGTGGTAGAGAAGCTTCACCAAGAAAAGGAGGTTTGAGATCAGGAATCCCCAATTCGAAATGTGGAGGAAGAAGGGCATAAAGAAGAGAACACCACACACAATGAAAAGATGAAAACATTACATGAGACACATGAGGTCCATGAACACCATCCAAAACATGAAGAGGAGGAAGAGGAGATAAGTCCCCGATAAGGGATGAAGCGTTGTGTGAAACTAGTACACACATAAGGAATGAGTAGCATGTTCCCTTTAGTAGGCATACTAGTGGAAGGAGATAAAGGATGAGGTTGTGTGCATGCTTCAAGTTAATTATATTGATGAGGAATCGAAGGTGATATGTGCATAATTCAGAGCACTTTGTGTAACAGATAAGTTGTATGGTTGGGAGGTCATCAACAAAGAAGGGAATCCATGCATACAAGGAAGATGTTGTCTTGGAGCATGTAGATGCACATGGATGAGCTAAATTTTGAGATTGTAGGTGACACCTTTGCCACATGGAAATTGAAGAAGGTGCCAAAGAAATTATTGATGGTAAAGCTAATAAAGCTTACCAATGAGTAAGTAAGAAACACTCTAAATAATATGGAAATGGAATTGGCATACATGAACTTGGACAAGGCGTGACCATCATCTGTATGTTGGTATAAGATAAATGGGACAAGGTGTATTGGTGCTCAAAATAGTCTCACCCCATTTTTCCTTTGAAAATATATCGATTTGCGGCCTCTGTCACTTTATTTTTCCCCGTGTTGTGCCTGGTTAATCTTTTTGCCATTTTTAATTTATTCCTGGGTCGTAGATCACTTATGGGTCCATGGTTTTCTCCTTGTTTCTTTGTTCCTCTAGAAAAGGTCTATAATTTGGGTCTCCCATTCTCTGTTCATCTAAAAACTCAGGTTCTCCCATATTTTCCATTCTCCATGGTCAAGATTTTCTTCCTTGTCATTTCTACCCTAAATACTTGAAGAAAAATGAATGGATGTATCTCTGAGAAACATATTTGAGCCTTGTAACATTTCTAAATTCTCTGTCCTTACATAAATTTTCATTTTCGGCTCGAATGATCATTTTTCTATATTTTACGATTTGATGGGCATTTCTCCCAGTCAAATATGCATCCTTGCATCGATAGGGGACACGTGGTGAGCCCGCGCTCATTCAGGGTCTCCGCTTTGAGCACCATTTTGAAATTACGCCGGGAGGACACGTGGAGGTTTCCGTAGGGTCTTCCCATGCTTAGTCTTTTTCAAAGGGTTTTGGGAGGTTTGGGACATGTGGAGGAACCACGCATGTTTGGGGACCAGCCCTTGAGTTTCATTTAAAGAAGCATCAGGAGGACACGTGGAGGCCTCCGCTCACTTTGCATTTTTCTTATAATTTTCAATGGCCAAAGGAGACTACCTCGAGACATGACACATGGCGCCTTCCGTTGAGCTTCAAGCATTCAAACAAACTTTTTCAAGCCAAGACATGTGGCGAGCCCACGCTCATTCAAGGTATCAAATTTTGGGACCATCTCAAGGTGCGTCATGGTGACACATGGCAGTTTGAAAAGTCAAAGGGCGGGAAGCGGACCATCGAGAGGAACTTGGATTTTTTTCCTCTTGTCCTCAAAAGGGTTAAAATCTCAAAATGGCTCACAAACCCGATAAGGGAAAAGTCAAAGCTTTCTCCAGATCCAATGGCGAGTGCAGACTCTTGGGGAAATTTGGAAAAAATTCCTTTTTGTGGAAAAGAGTTAAAACATCAAAATGACCATGCGGACCCAAAGAAGAAATAGTCAATATTTTACCCTGGTCAACAGCGAGAGGGCGGAGTGCGGGGAAAATTTGGAATTTTTTTCCTTTTCAAAAAGAGGTGAAATGGAAGAATTTAGCCATGGTCCCACTGGGGCCCACCTTAGGACAAGTGTCAGGCTCATTTCTCGAGGGCAAGGGTACGGAACAAAATGTGAATTTTTTCCATTTTTTCAAAAAGTTGTAAAAATTCAGAGGAAGCCCCAGGTCTATTTTTAAGTTTGAATCTTCCATGGATGGCCCAAATTCAAAGTAAGAATCAACGACAGCTAAGAGTTTGAATCTAATTTTTCCCCATTTTACTGAAACACACCTGGAAGTGCGAGTCTTCATGATTTCTTGGTATTTCCTACACACCAAGTAGAGAGGGGAGTTAATGTTTATATCTGAGTTTGGTGGGAATATTTGGAAGACATCTTTTGCCATTAAAATGGTCTAACTATTGTGCTCGATCAGATTTTCCATTTTTCTTCTCCTAGAGCATGCAAGGAGCCAAATTTGATAGATTAGGGTGGAAGTGATTGGAAAATTGAAGAAAGAGTGATCTACCAAAGAAAGGAGTTGAATGTGGGAGATATTTGATGAGATATGCCCCTCAAGCACCTGATGACTTTTTGTAGATTTGATTATGGGAATCACGATCGTGATCATGGCAAGCACTGGTAGCACTCAAGGTCTGGATTTTGGAGGGGAAAAGGGTCCTTATTGTAAATTTTATAAATGACACAAATTTTTCATACAAATGGTTGGAGTGTTAGGGGTCGGGACTGAATTTTCTAATAGAAAAATCTTGATAGAGCCCATCATTTTGAGAATTCGTTTGAGAATCTTGTATATTTGTTTTTATTAAATATGATCATTTCAAGGTGGTTGTAAGTATACAACCATTTAAAATCTCTGAGAGACTATTCTAGAAACTTTCCCTACTTGATAGATTTAATCAAATTCGAGTTATTTTGTGTTGTCTTGAGAAAAATGTGTTGGTTTTATTTCTGAATGTATGTAAGTAGTTTTTCTTTTTTCTATTGCAATCTTGTATTAAAATCTGATTCAATCATACAGGCCTCAATCCTTGTGACAGTTTAGTGGCATCATCAATTTCATTTTCAAAGAGCTTTCATCCGGGATTTGAATAAACGATTTAAAATCACTTCTCTTTTACATGTTGACAGAGATTGTCCAAGCCTCTGGGTGTACCTTAGGCGTGATTTGATTCATATCTTGATGCTTTGTTGTATTTTCTAACTCAAGCCTTCATGATAGAATCTCAAAGATTGTGTGAAAGAGTGATAATCTAGGCCTCCATTGAAGCACATATTCTAGTTAAAGAAACATTTTAGCTATTTTGTGGCATTATGTTGGTTTAACCTTCCATTTTTTAAGATTCCTCAAGGATCTGGTGAATCAAGTTCATCCTGCCCCACCTCCCACCAAAAATTCATTCAAAAAAACCAATCCTACCTGTACTACCCTTGTTTGTCCTATGTGTGCACAAATGCATAATTTCCATTACCAAAGCATGCAGAAACAACCAAGATTTCAAATGTCTTTAGTAGCCTTTTCCTTGTTGTGAAAATATCTCCATGATCTAGAAGTGACAACTCATGAGAGTCAGATTTGGTGTGTTGATCATATTTTCTCCAAGGTCTCCTTAACCTCTTCATTAGGAAGGATATCTCCATCTCCTCCATAAACAATAGGCTACAAAAGGGTCCTCTTACCCTGGTTGAAAGGAACAACCTAAAATAGTGAGGATAGATCAAATCCTCTTGAGGGTGCTATCCATTTCTCCACATTTGAGTGATAGAGGGCTAGTTAGATCTCATCCCCGGCTACAAAATGACTCATCATGATCTAATTTGTCTCTAAGCTTCCTATCAAACCAGTGATGCTGCTCAGACTTTGAGGGAGAATCAATTTGGATACCAACACCTGAGTGGCATCGTTTCAGGGACTTACAACTCACATTTAGACCCTGGTAAAACACTTCTTGTATGCTCCAAGTGCTATGTGCAATTCTTTTAGTTTTCACACCTAGTGCACTAGCTTTCATTTGATAAATTTGGGTAAAGAAAGTTTAGAATCTTTCCATTTCTAGTTTCTAGCATTGACAGACATTTGACAGATCATACTTAGTGCATTTTCACAACTAAGGTGGAAATCCTTAGTGGTGAATCCTTATTGATCTGATTTTTAATGAGTACCAATGTCTTAGAACTCTGTCAAAGTCATATTTGTTACTAATATTTTAAAAATTTGGAAGGAAGAAGATCTTTCTTTGCTAGGGATCTTACTAGGACATTGTTTCCAGAGCTAGGAAAAGCAAAATCAGAAGGAAGAAAATCTTGGAGAGTTGTGGGAGAACAACAGACAAGAAGAGGGATCTCCATTGATGAAAGTGATCAGCCTATTATTGAAGACTGCAATTCAAGTGACTCTGAATTAGGTAGCCTCTTTGTGGAATTGAATTCTCTAGCTAGAGAAGGGCCTTCATTTGATTTTGAAAGGTTTTCTTCACATTCTACACCTATCTTTTCTGAGGTTGATAGGGATTTCCAAGAGACAAGGCCTTTGGGGGTATCCATTTTGAAAATTATACTCTTGTGTTCCAAGGACCTCTGCCCCTTATCAATTTGTCACCCCTCCAGGGTCACCTCCTCAAAATAGTATGGCCCAACCCCCACCTAGACCTCCATTTGTTGTAAACACTTTTGGACCTATAAATTTTGTGGGAATGGATAGTTATCCAAATGCAGTGCCTTAAGATGTAAGGAAGAATGCCAAAGTTCCAAGGAAACAATGCTATAACTAGTGATCAACATCTAAATATTTTTATCAATATGATGGAAGAATTTGAGATTGAACATGAATATGTGTATATCAAGTTGTTTATCCATACCTT